>BQNB010030533.1:0-25000 GCA_026074375.1 Tanacetum coccineum
AGTAGTAGAGTCATTCCTATGGAATGTGCTATGATCTCCAGAACTAGCATCCAGTCTCCCGCAGTAAACCAAGTACTGGTAGAGAAAATAAATATAGCAATCCACCTGGAGTACCCTGAACAAACAGTTGCCATAGGATCAACGTTAACAGAAAAAGGATGCAAAGAACTATGTTCCTTGCTCAAACAAAACTTGGACATTTTTGCCTGGAAGCCAGCTGATATGACGGGCGTCCCACGAAACATCGCGGAATACCGCCTGAATATCCGGGAGGGATATTCACCAGTCAGGCAAAAGAAAAGAGGGCAGACACCGGAAAGAAATAAGGCGATCCAAGAAGAAGTGGAAAAATTAGTGGACGCTGGAATAATGAAGGAGGTCCATTATCACAGTTGGCTATCTAATCCGGTAATGGCCAAAAAGCCCAAGTGATAATGTGGCCCAAGCCCAGAGGCTTGGTATACCCATTATACGTCATCAAACTGAAATCCGGGTGATCGATCTTATACTTATATCTGCATATATAGATTATGACCATTAAACTGCTTATCGTTATAGACATACATAAATAATGGAGGGCCACTCGAACTTTCGAACCATATCATTTTTGTAAGTGGATTCATGAGCATCTTCTCAATAGCCTTGGCATTATTTAAGGTACGTACGTTCGCTAACTGCCATTCTTTTTTACCATAAATCTACAAAAATGTGTGAATTAACGGGAACCCGGGTGCCTTCCTCGTGTGAATGATCAATTTAATATTACATACTTAGAAATTGAATATCGACGTACTTAATTATAGGACATTCCTGATGTCGATGGGGATAATACTGATGGAGTGAACTCGTTCGCTATACAATTCGGAGAAGAGCGGGTCAGATATCAAAACTACTAATCTACGTGTAGGGATCCAGAAAACCTAAGATGAGAATAATGAAAAATAATTATAATGACATATTTAAGACGCATCAACTCGAATAAGATGCATCTTAATTCATTTAGATGCATTGCTTATCGTTTCGAAAGTGATTTTGAATTGAATAATATATAATCAAAGGACGAAAACGCACAAGATTCATCTAATTTGATGAAATGCATCTAATTTGGAGCTAGAAATGAATAAAGATGCATCGTATATAATTCAAGTCGATGCATCTTAAATGTGTTGTTATAATTATTTTTCATTTAAAAAAAATCCTTCTCATTTTAAGTTTTCTTGTCGTCTGCCAATTTGTCGCACAAATATTCATCTGTTAAACAAGATTCATACTAAATGACAGGTATTTTGGATTTCTATATGGCTTCTTGAAATGGCATACGGTATGGCTATATATTGATCGGGCTATTATCGACCGGTCAAGTTTGGATAAGATCGATAATGGTAACTTTTTTTCTAACGATTTTTCTTTTTAACTTTTGAGTACATACTAAGATGAGTTAAATAAGATCGATAATAAGTTAGGACGGAAGGAGTATATTATTTAGACTATTTTACCCCTCTCTGGGTTAAATATGAGTATATGAAATAAAAAGTAAAATGGTCAAATAACACACACGACTGAAATATGATATACCAAAATAACAGAACTCATAAGTATTGTGATAAAGAAGAAAAAAATTTAGTAGGCTACATAAAACTAAAAAATATGACAAATAAAATACATTTACAAACCATTAGCCTACGTTCCGATAACCGTTTACTATTGTTAACAGGTTATTGGTCATAGCATTTTTGGTTATATGGTATGGACATATGCAAACTTGGTTGATATCAAAAGCTCCAAGGCCACCGGATCATTCTACTTATTTATGTGGAAGGTAATTACTAATTAGTGTTACCTTTTAGTAAATTTAGTATCAATTTTTAACTTGTTATAACTAAAAACCACTTTTCGCCGTTGAAAACTTAAAATCACCATCATTCTTCATCGAATTCCAATTCTAAACCATACATTCTCATCCATTTTCAATAATACTAATTTTAATACTTCCTCCGTCCCAAAATTATTGTCCCCTATTGAATTTTTCGGTCTTTTTCTTTGAACTTTGACATTAAATATTTTGATTTGTGTTATGTTATACTTGATGCAAAATATATGAATTGATTGGTTTTTTATTGTATTTTCATTGTTATAATTTTCATCAAGTATTATATAACATAAAAAAAAATATTTAAAGTCAAAATTGAAATAAAAAGACTTAAAAAGTTAATAGAGGACAATAAATTTAGAGCGAAGAGAGTAATAAGTATGAGGAAAACCAACGCATGTGTTTTTATATATATTTGTTTTTTAGATGAGTTTGACCAAATAAAAGTCAACTTTGACTTTTATTAGCCAATAAAGAGGCTCAATTTCAAATTTGAGTTCTTCCACCAGTTAATAGATAGTAATTAGTTTTATCATTTTATATGTTCTCTTATTATTATATAAGATTAATTTATTTAGGGTTAATCATTTAATAAATCATAATACTTGTCACAAAATACTTTTATAAATATCGAATAAAAAAATTACTTATGTTTACATCAGCATTTACTTTTTTGTCCTTTTGTGAGTATTTTATGACATTTTTGCCTTTAAAAATCTTAAAACTCCTATTAACTTAGAGGAGCAAAAATGTCACAAAATACCACAAAATGACAAAAAAGTAAACACAAGTAATTTTTAACTTGTTATAACTAAAAACCACTTTTCGCCGTTGAAAACTTAAAATCGCCATCATTCTTCATCGAATTCCAATTCTAAACCATACACTCTCGTCCATTTTCAATAATACTAATTTTAATACTCCCTCCGTCCTAAAATTATTGTCCCCAACAAAAAACACATAGTTTAAGAAAAGTGCATTTATTACTGCTTTCTCTTTCTTATTTTTTGACAGAAAGACAGTTTTACCCTTAGGTAATTAATTTAAGTCTTCTTTAAAGTTTTTAATAATAATTTCAAACAAGGGTAATATAGTAAACTTGATCAAACTTTCCTATCTATTTTTAGTAGTGGACAATTAAATTGGAATATCTTAAAAAAAATATGAACAATAAAAATGAGACGGGGAGAGTAATAAGTATGAGGAAAACCAACACATGTGTTTTGATATATATTTACTTTTTAATGAGTTTGACCAAATAAAAGCCAACTTTGACTTTTATTAGCCAATAAAGAGGCTCAATTTCAAATTTGAGTTTTTCCACTAGTTAATAGATAGTAATTAGTTTATATCTTCTCTTATTTATATAAGATTAATTTATTTAGGGTTAATCATTTAATAAAGAGTAAATTACAAAAATCGTCCCTAAGGTTTAGCCAAATTGCATGTTTCGTCCCAAATAGTTTGAAAGTGCAAAAATCGTCCTTAATGTATAGCCAAAGTACAAAAATCGTCCCACATAGTTTAGCCAAATTGCATGTTTTGTCCCTAAGGTTTAGCCAAATTGCATGTTTTGTCGTTAACCAGGGACGATTTTTTGCAAAATAATTTGATTTTGGGACTATCTATGCACTTTCAAACTATTTGGGACGAAACATGCAATTTGGCTAAACCTTATGGACGATTTTTGCAATTTACTCTTTAATAAATCATAATACTTGTCACAAAATACTTTTATAAATATCGAATAAAAAAATTACTTATGTTTACATCAACATTTACTTTTTTGTCCTTTTGTGAGTATGTTATGACATTTTTGCCTTTAAAAATCTTAAAACTCCTATTAATTTAGAGGAGCAAAAATGTCACAAAATAGCACAAAATGACAAAAAAGTAAACATAAGTATTTTTTTTAATTTAATACTTATATAAATATTTTGGGACAGGTATAATGATTTTTTATATCATCAGCCATTTATTACTTCACAATATATTGTCCCTTTTTGCAGCTATACTATGTGGAATACTTCTTGGTGCCTATTCTAAGATTTTAAAACATGGTAAAGCTATATGTTCTGTTCAAGTTTCGATTTATGACTTCTTGTTATAAAATGTATGTGTTGCGAAAATAAGTCGAGCCATAGCGAGATTTGAATGCGAGAGTTATGATCTGCATTCCTGTATGTATGTTAAGTATGACTGTATAACATATCAAGTTGCCAAGAATGTTAAGAATGATATTTGTTACTAATATTGATTTGTTCTCAAACTTATGCATTGGTTCCAAGATGAAAATGACATGATAAATCGAATATCATGTTATCCGAACACATCAATTACTCGTGGCGAGGGAAATACCATGTAATGTAACGATACATGGTATTTTCCTCACCGCGGCCCAAATTAGCTTCACATCACCACTCAATCATCTTCTCTTTCATTTTCTCACTTGTCCCTCAACCTCTAAAGCATATTATTTATACTTAAAAAAACATGACATTTACTTAAGAAAATTTACCGAAAAAGTTAAGCTTCATTGATTTTTTTTTTTTGGATAACCATGATTCCCTACCTTTTGGCGGACTAATCCACGAGGTTAAACCCATTGTGTGTGTCACGCATACTCAAAACCGGGTAAAACCCTCCCTTTTCGGGAAGTTAATGTGGCCACTTAAAGGTTATTTACGCTATTGCGAGAAAACTATCAGGCATTTGCAAATACTTATCCACAGAATTAGGAATGCTTCCCAATGCCAACTTATGAATTGCAGAGGTGCACTTTCGTATAGCTGTAAACCCCAACTTACCTCTAGTGTCGCACGTTTCTTGAAAATAAAAACGAATGCTATAAACTCCGTTTAAACTATTTTATAATTTTATCCCAAAGTACTATAAAAACTAAAAACAACCTAATCATTAATAGAAAAATAGCCAGCAGAATTGTTCTTGTGGTTCAGTAAAAAAAAGCTAAAAGCCAATCAAGAAACACCATTTTTATATCAAAAAAATTTCCGGGTATTGATCAAAATTTAGTATATTGAATTTAATAAAGATTTGAGTAGATAGCATTATTTCAAACATAGTTCATCCTGTTGATGGTTGAACAACACTTTGAGGACCATTTATTTAACCACTTTGTGGTACATTGTAAGTTTGACTGATTGTAAAGGAACTGCTTGAAGTGGTATTACCAAGCTGCTGCTAGTTTTCTACATCACATGAGGTTTACATTCTAAATACACCAAACCTTGTGGTTTCCGAAGGGCGGTTGTTGGAAGCAGAGATGCAGAGTCCCAAGATTTTGCGAGTGTCAGCAGGATCAATGATGCCGTCATCCCATAATCTTGCTGTTGAATAATATGCACTGCTTTCTTTATCGTATGCCTCTACAAATTTAGCCTTGCTTTTCTCTTCATCTTCTTTTGACCACTGCAAACCCGTATGATAAAATCAGTAAAAAATTAAATTTCCCACAAGGTTTAACTTTGTAACATAAAATTTAGGATCAAATGACTCTTAAAAGAAGACTTGTGACCTCAATTCCCTTTTTTTTCATTTTGCTTCTTTCTATCTGAGACATCACGCCAGCCGCCTGTAAATTGTAGAGTTGGAAGTTAGTATTTTGACTAATTATTATGCAGACAAGATACATTCTAACAAAGAACAAAACCCGTTACTTGGATTGAGTTGAGATACATTTTGCAGAGTTGAAAGCGTAATAGAATACCTGAGCACCACCCATCACACCTATTTTGGCATTTGGCCAGAAGAACATAAAATCGGGACTATATGCACGTCCACACATTGCATAATTACCAGCACCAAAGCTTCCACCAACAACAATAGTAATTTTGGGGACCTGTAAATAAATAAAAAAATTGATGTTTTTTTCTAACTTTGGTTCGTCTTAATAGGCGTTCGACATTATAAGATTTAATCTCATAATTTGATGCCACCAAGAGGAAGGTTGCATGAAATTTGCAAAAGATAACCTTTGCACAAGAAACGGCCATCACCATCTTTGCTCCAGCTTTTGCTATACCGTTTGCCTCAGATTTTGATCCAACCTATCACATAAACAAAAGTTCATATCAATCATCCTCTAGGTTTATTCAACATCACACGCAGAAGTTGTTCAACCATTTAATGACATACCATAAATCCTGTTATATTTTGAAGGAACAACAACGGAATATTACGTTGAGAACATAATTCGATAAAGTGGCATCCTTTTAGAGCAGCTTCATTAAATAATATCCCATTATTTCCAATGATTCCAACAGGCTGTCCAAGGATTCTAGCAAAACCTGTTACAAGGGTCTGCAAAACGCAAAAGGGGATATTAATATACGTAATATCATACTAAAAAGTACTTTAAATTCGAGTCAAAGTGGTCTAAATGTCCTCACAGTGCCATACAATTGTTTGAATTCATCAAATTCACTTCCATCAACTATGCGAGCAATAATTGATCGAACGTCAAACGACTGCTTTAGATCTGTAGGAGCAATTGACCGAAGCTCGGTGACATCAAAAAGTGGCTCTTTGTAATCAGAACTAGTTCCCTGTAATGCATCGATCATTCCTTCATTCCCAGCTTTGTTCAAGTTCTTAACAATATTTCTTCCTATAGAGAGTGCATGCTGTTCATCTGCAAGTATTATGCAAAAAGATGCAGAAATTACTCAAATTAGTATGGTTTGTAGCAGACCCTTCGATAGCATGATACATATTATTAGATAATGTCTTTTTTGCAGTCAGGAATCATTATGGATATTGGTTCGATTGTGTGCTGATATGGAAAATTCCAAAACTATACCCTTGAACCAAACACGTTCTACATTTCACATTTTCATCCCCTGATTTCCGAACCTTCAATTCAAACAATCCTTTACTCTAACAAGCAGACATGTAACACTTTTTTTGAGACACCATGTACTACATATTAGCCCTAAAGAGGCTATGAAAATTTAAAGTGCTTGTCTTTAAAACGTTAGAAGCCTAAGAAATTCAAGATGCAGGACGTGCCATTCCATTGTTTTATGCACAAGAAGGTGAAACGAGTAATACAAAAACGGAGGGCATAGAGTTGTATATAAATCTAATTCGTGGAGTAACTTCAACTAAATCATCAAGAATTATGTAACGAAGACCTGCAGCCTATCCAGACTCCAGAAATGAACTTAAAGTCAAGTTCGCGAAATAAGTAATGAAATGTAAACTAGAACATTCATTCTGAATCTAAAAATGACATTACTCACATCTTTAATCATCAAGTTTTTCATATATTAGGAAGTCGATACTGTGAGAATGAAAATACCATAAACGGTTACCTTGCGCTAAATAGTCTGAAACACCCGATACCTTGCAATGCACATCTGCTCCCCCCAGATCTTCAGAAGACACTTCCTCCCCTATAGCCGCCTGGAAACTAAGCGTTTAGATGCATGTAGACAGATCCAAATGAAAACAAGTCATGACATAAATGATATAGCATCAAAACACCAATTTACTACATGAGTAACATGAGGTAACCATGAAACAGATGTCCTAAGAACAGAACCTAAACTAACCTTCACGAGTGGAGGTCCGGCTAGAAATATGGTACCATTTCCTTTGACCATGACACTTTCATCAGCCATTGCAGGAATGTAGGCTCCACCTGCTGTGCAAGAACCCATTACCAGTGCAATTTGGGGAATACCTTCTGACGACATGCGGGCCTCGTTATAGAATACTCTACCAAAATGTTCCTTGTCAGGAAAAACTTCAGCCTGTTTTGGAAGAAAAGCACCGCCACTATCAACAAGATATATACATGGTAGTCTACATTTAGCGGCAATCTCTTGAGCTCGAAGATGCTTTTTAACAGTAATCGGATAGTACGTTCCTCCTTTGACTGTTGCATCATTTGCAACAAACATACAAAGCTTTCCATGTACCGGTCCTATCCCGGTTATAATGCCGCCAGATGGAAGAGATTCTTCGTATAACTCATGGCCTGCAAGCTTTGAATGATATACAAAAAGAAATGAGCGAGAATAAAAAAATTTGAAGAAAAATCATTCATTATCATATAATCCCAGAAAAGCTACAAATTCGTAGTTCTGTTTTCTTTTATATATCATAAGCTGCAAATTCTTGGTAATAGATATGCTACTATTTATGCATAAATCTGTGTCACGAAGAAATATCCCCATGATATAATTTAGGTTTAGACTGCTGAACGTCATAACGAAAAGGTCTAATTTACCTTTTAAAAGACTCACAAGTGCTCACGGGTTAGCTTATCAAGTAAATTACGGAATCTGCCCCAGTGTCCCGCACTTCCAAATATCAGTCTTGACGAAATTAGATCAAAGAATTCAGTCAAAGTCACATACGATGCTAAATCCTAAATTCCATTCATCATGTGAGAGCAATAAGCTAATTTCATTAATCAGACTGTGTGTGTTTGGGGAGAGCTTCTAAGAGCTTGAGCTTTATAAGCTAGCTTCAAACAAAAGCTTTGTTTGGCAACAAAATACCGAGGAACTTTTAAATTTCATAAGCTCTTTTTTTAAAAGCTACTTCAAATAGCTTTTGAAAAGTGTAGAAGCTTTTGATATAGTTATGTACAATTGTACATTAACACCCTTCAAACAATATTAATATGTTTATTCACAAGCTACAACTCCTCGGCTACTTTGCAGAACATATCTAAAAATAAAAGCTCTAACTCCGGCTATTACCATCTCCAGCTAACACCTAGTTGCGCCAAACATACCCTAACTAACTAACTAACTAACTAATCAGATCACTAACAACAAAGTAACATACATCAACAACCGAAAATCACTAGATAACTTCTAACCTGAGAAAGCTCGAGAAAAGACGAAGAAGAATCAATTAACCGATCGATTCGCTCCCGCGGAAGTAATTTATTCCTACTTTTATGCCTCTTTACAGCCTCTGCTCCACCACCTTCCCTCACCTTTTACACAAGCAATAACATTAATTCATAACATTAGTCAAATTAAACTCCAAAATCACGCGCTTATAAAGTATGAGTTTATCTTGTTATGTGTAATCTTACGAGCAAAGTTCCATACATTTAAGTAGATAATTATTTGAAAATGTATGCAATTTTACCTGTAATGATACACAGTAGGAAAAACCAAAAGTTTGAATACAACAAACGAATAAGTGTCAAAGTTATGTACATTTTTGGACAATTTATCCCCTTAAAAAACACATTCTTCACTAAAATTAGTAAATTACTAACTTGTCACTTTTTCAATAGTCATTTTTTCATTTTCTTTCTTTGTTCCGTCTATTGTGTGTATTTTGTAACAATTTTACCCTTGTGTTTTTCAACCTCTTAGTATTAGGAAAACGGATAAAATGGTCACAAAATTAACGCGATAGACATAATTTACAAGTTTGGTTCCATGAAAGAAATAAAGAAAGAAAAGTTATTACATAAAACTTGAAAAGCCACAAGTCTGCTATATTTCAAGCTGTACTATTTTGTTGCGGCTTATATAGCCGGCTTATGGCTTATTTGATTTTGGGCTTATGTTTCGTAAGCTCACTTTTTGTGGCTAATTTTCAAACTTTTCGGCTTATATAAGTTTATTATGACATACTACCTCCGTCCCAAAATTATTGTCAAAAAAAAAAATTACACAGTTTAAGAAAAATGCATCAATTACTGCTTTGGTTTCTAAGAATGCCAAAAAAAGTCAGTTTTACAATTTGATAATTAATTAGTGTTTTCTTTTATTTTTTGTGAATATTAATTTGGACTAAGGGTAATACGGTAAACTTAAACAAATCCAACTATTATACTCCCTCCGTCCAAAAACTATTGTCCCCCGACAAAAAACACACGGTTTAAGAAAAGTGTATTTATTCCTGCTTTCTCTTTCTTATTTTTTAGAAAAATTACAGTTTTAGCCTTAGATGATTAATTAAAGTCTTCTTTAAAGTTTGTAATAATAATTTCAAACGAGTGTAATATAGTAAACTTGATCAAACTTTCCTGTCTATTTTTAGTTGTGGACTATTAATTTGTGAGTGAGGGAGTGTTTAGTAGTGGACAATTACAAAAAAGGACAATAAAATTGGGACAAAACAATAAAATTGGGAGAGATGGAGTAATAAACTTATATAAGCCGGAAAATTTCAAAATGAGCTTATAAAACATAAGCTCAAAACAAAATAAGCTATAATAAGACAAGTATATAAGCCGAAACACAATAAGCTATAAGAAATGAATGAATAAAAATATAAACCTGACGAATAAGGTGATGAAGTTGAGACATAATAGTCTCCATCTGACCGGAGTTCCGAACGAACGAATCGGAACTCCGGTCAATACCATCAGCAAGAACATTGTAATCACGAATGCTGCTGCATGATGACGTCATCATCGTCATCATTCTCCATTTGTTCGGCGATGATTTTGAGGTTATAATAAACCTACCCAACATTTTTATTCGAGAACTGTCTCTGTGTGTCTGTGTTTTTTGTAATGTTTTTTAGTTAGTTGTAATGTATGACTTGAGTTTATTGCTATAATAAGAAACAAATATATATGAAGAAGAAGTGGGGAAAATAAGATAGTAGCTGATGAGGTGGCTTTTCATTTGTGCTTGTGTGTTGTTCACATCTATTCTATTTTTAAGGATATCTATCATGTCATGTGTAAATCTATGTTTGGCCGAGAATAACAGCCCGCAGATCGGATCGGATCGAGAAATCGAATTTAATCGGACCGATCATATTTCGGTCTGGTCTCCTAGGTTGATACATTTTCTCATATTGAGTTTTTGTCTGATCTGATTCGATCTTACACAAAACCGGCAAATATGTTTTGTTGGACCGGACCGACCCTGGATGACCATTTCGGTCCGGTCCTCGATCCGGTGTTTTGGACAAAATCGGTTTTCGGTTCGTTCAGGTTTTCGGATGGTGAGCAACCCTATATCTGTGGTTGATCATGTCACACCCCCAGACGGGGCCTGGACGGAATACGTGTCCGGAGGCGTGACTTTATTGAACATCTCAAGTACAAAGCATAAAGAACGACCTCTAAGGGTACGTTTTGAAAAATAAACACCATTGCAAAGTTTTAAAATAATAATAATAAGTTTTACATCGATTAAATTTAAAAGATTCAAAGTTAAAATGCGGAAGCTTAAATAAGTTCAACAACGGTATTTAAAGACATAGATAAATCTCTGGTAAACCGGTACAGGCAAATAGACTTCACATAAGTCGAGCAACAGCATCCATGCTAAGCACCTGAGAAAAACATGCTTAAAACGTCAACATAAAGTTGAGTGAATTCATAGGTTTAGTTCAAACGTTGTTATAGTGGACCACAAGATATCAAAACGTATGCGACAGTTATAACAGATACAACTTCACATAAAAAGTATTTACGTTGCACTAAGCTCATGACACTAAAGCTAATTACGCAAGATAGCATGTACATTGCTATAAGTATTTGTTTGCCCTTCCAGGTGTCTGACCAAAGACAACCTAACCAGTACGACATGACATATATCCGTTTATCGGGCGCCCCGTGGGTAGTGAGCGCTACTCACCCGGATAGGGATAATTAGTCCCAATAGATCTATTTATTCATTCGCGCTCCCTCGACCGGTCCTCCAGTCAAGAGATTGACAGTTCATGATAGTTCGGGCAGTAGTGGTCTAAAAGCTACTTAGGCAACACGTAAACAGGGAAAATCTCACGTAAAGTACTTGTGTCCAGTTTTAAAAACAAGCAATGTTTCTCACCCCAAGTTATAAAACATTTAGTCAAAACGAGTAAAAGAGTGGGGCTATGAACTCACCTTATACGGGTAGTGGATCAAAAGGAATCAATCAAGTGAAAATGAATCTCACGGTTCTAGCGACAACCTATCATATAGTCGTCGTTTAAGAATGATGTACAACGAATAACGCTTAACGCAAGAACTGATCATCCGAGCACGAGTAGACACGGCGTATCCCTTTTTAAAACGTACTTTCGAAAGTTATAAGTTTTGACAAGTCTCGACGTTTTGAAACATCTTCGAAAATATTTTGTCTTTTAGTGTATTTCGTCTTTTAGTGTATTTCGTCTTTTAGTGCATTTCATCTTTTAGTGTATTTCGTCTTTTAGTGTATTTCGTCTTTTAGTGTATTTCGTCTCTTAGTGTATTTCGTCTTTTAGTGTATTTCGTCTTTTAGTGCATTTCGTCTTTTAGTGTCCCGACACATCAACGTTGACTCAATAACTAAAAATGTTGACCTAAACTCGACACTTACGTTTTTCTACATTTTATCATAAGTTTGATAATAAAAGTATATTTTCGACGCTTTTATAAAGTTTACGAAATTTCGGCATGACCTTTCTAAAAATATCGACTTTCCATTTTTATCAACCTCGACTCGTGAAAATATCCGTTTTACAAAGTACATCTTTTATTGACTCGAAAGAATATCCGATCTATTTTCGACAACACCTCAAATATCGCAACAAATCCGTTCTTAAACCTAAACCTCTTCGACATTTAATTTACGCTTCCAACAAATCCAACATCTAACTTAATCTCTTCGCCAACGATATTTAACTCAACATACGATAAATCTTAAATAATCGATATAGCCGTAATAATAGCAATATATATCAACATAGTCACAATGAACTTTTAAATGCAAAAGTACAACTACTTTTTATGTTCTTCCATTTATAAATAGAAATATTAAGCTTTGAGACTTGTAGTTTTATAGAAAAATAGATAATGATTTTTATAACACACACCTAGTACTAGTCCTTTACCACAAATCACACACACATTCACACAGACTAGTGTGTGAGTCGGTTTGGTTAGGGGACAAGGAATAGGGGACCAAAATGATCCTCCTATCACACACACCTAGTACTAGTCCTTTGCCACAAATCATGCAAGCTTGTCTAGAATAATTTGATTTCAAATTTTGAAACCTATGTATGTATACATACATAACCGGTTATGGTGAGACCAAGGGGGGACCAAAAGTGGCTTTCAACATTCTAGGAATATCATGCAATCTTGTATTTAATTTCAAGAGATACCATGCACAAGTATAGATTTACACCAAAACACGTATCACGTAAATAACGAAACGAGTAACGGTAACACGGAAAATTATGAAATTTTAAACATCGCCTTAAAACATAAAAATGTGGCTATGGACAAAATACTACAACGTTTGGTGCCCCGGTTCGCTCCCGGTGAAGATTCTTAGATAATAACGAAACAACTTCCTGGCTAAACGGTAAAGCTAAACGAAACTTTTAAAAATTTAAATTTCTACACGGAAACGGCTACTTTATTGAACGGAAGCTCTTGGGTTATCACATTCTTTCCCCGTTAAAGAAGCTTTGTCCTCAAAGCTTAGGATGATGCTATAGAATTAAATCGCATAGCAGTAAATAACGAAACGAGTAACGAGTAAACACGGAAAAATTATGAAATTTTACTATGCTTTTAAAAACATAAAAACGTTTGCTATTGCAAAATACTACAACGTTTGGGGTCCCGGTTCGCTCCCGGTGACGTACTCAGATATAACGTAACAATTCCCGGTTTAAACGGAAAGCTTAACGAAACTTTTAAAATTCCAAAATTCTAAACAGAATTCGGCTGCTTTTTATTAAACAGAAATTTTTGGGTTGTCACATGATAAATCTCTTTCAGGGAGTGAGGGAGGCTTGACTCTCAAAAGTGTCTATGATCTCTATCTTTCATTGTGTACACAAGTCACAGCTCAAGCTGAAGAAATCAAATCTTTGAAGGCACAAGTCAAGAAGTTGAAAAAGCACGCCAGGCCTTTATCTTCATCATTATAGCTTGGCTCAGGTCTATTAAGAGAAAAGAACCAAAATAAGAAGGAAGGTCTTGAAGACTTCAAAGAGGAGGAGTCATTAAAAAGGGAGGAAAAAAACTGGTAAATCTTCTAAAAGTGCTGCCTACAGTACCTACAAACACTAAATGGGATGATTTGGACATGGACATTGATGACACATGGACTTCACTCTTGCCCCAAGATGAGGGAAGACATGATAAAGTTAATGAAAAGGGAGAAAAGTACTGCTCAGCAAACAAAGTTACTAATATGCAAGATGAAGTACTGACATGCCAAAGTTAGTACTGCCAGACCAAAAACTTAGTACCGACAAGCTGAGGAAGGTTATGCTGACAGAACCTAGAGAAAGTACTTATTCAGCAGCTCAAACAACTCCAACACCTACTCCAACAACCTTTGGAGATGATGAAATGATTGCTCAAGTTCTTCTAAACATGAGTCAAGCTAAAGCAGTTTCAAAAGAAAAGGAAAAAGGAGTAGAAATTAGAAATGCTAAAAATGCTGAGAGACCAAGGACCACTTTAACAGATCGTATTAACATTTGTGAAGCTCTTCCCAAGATTGATCAAAATGATTAAAGTGCAAAAGAGGATTGAAGAAGATGAGGAATCTGATACTAAATCTGTAGAAATTACTGAAGCTAAAAAGAAGTTTGATCAGATTGCTCATGATGAAGAAGTGGCTAGAAAAATACAAGAGGAATGGAAAGCTAAAGAAGAGAGAAAAAGGCTAACTGGGGAGGAAGCAACTAAGACTGCACTCTCTAATAAATATGACTTTATTCAAGAAAGAATTAAAGCTGACAGACTTCTAGCTGAAAGAGTACAAGAAGCAAAGAGAGAACAGTTCACATTGGAAGAGAGAGCAAAATTTCTTCATGATACTATAGCTACTCAAAGAAAAACCCTTGTCAACAAAGAACTGAAGTAATTAGAAAACAACCTCCAACAAGAATCAGTTAGGAATCAAATGATGACTTATTTGTAACATTTTGGAAACAAGAAGCATGCTGATGTAAAGACCCAAAAGCTTTGATGAAAATAAGGCTTTTGTATGAAAAAGTAAAGAGGTTTGATGATAGTTTCATTACTATTGGTTCTACTGAAGATGAAAAAAAGATTTAAGAAATGAATGAAGGAGCTAGTGATCCTGACAAGAAGAAGAAGTTTGTCAAGGAAGATGTCTCAGCTAAGGTACCTGCAGAGCAAGATGTAGCAGAGCAGGTACAAAGAAGAGAAAAGGTGGTCATTTTATGAAGATGATTTGCTAGGATAAAGTAAGACCACAACCAGATGTGGATAGTGATGATGAACACAGAAAGTGTCTAAAGATTGTTACATTTGAAGGTACTATAGATAGTGAAATAATGGAGAGAAAATCATTTATTTCTAAGTTGGACAAGGTTTCATCACCAGAGGGGGATTACCTTGTTGTCTACAGAGTAAATGAATTTTAGGGCATTCAATATCTTTTGGAGTACTTCATATTTTTTTACAGACAAGATATGTTTCACATATATGATTGGTAATGAAGCAGTACTCAGAAAGCACACCAGAAGGTATAGAGTTGATTCTTTGGGGAGACTTGAAGATTATGATGGAATCCTCAATAGAAGTAACTGATCAAGTGCGTAAAGTTCTAAGGAATGATTCAACAAGATTAAGAGTTGTCACTTAGAGAATGTATGAGGCTTGTGGTGTTTTGCTTACTAGAGTTTAATGGATGGAACAGTTCAATTCATATGCTAGTTTGAAAAGAAAATATCCTCTCTCCAAGGAATTGCTGCAAAGAATGCTTGATTTTGGATTAGAAGTTGAGGTAGAAAGTACTGCTGCATTAGATTGATAAGGTTCATTAAGCAACACCTTTAAGAAAGCGTAAGCTGAAATGGAATTGGGAGGGTTTGAGTGTTGGCCAACCACCACATAACAAATGGTCATCAGTTCACTATGCTTAATAGGCATAAGAACTGGCTAGTCCATAAGCAAACGGCTTGTGGTAAAGACTTCTCAAATCCGTTTATGGTTGACAATTTACCAAAAATTATAAGGTTCTCAACTCACCTTGCTTCATGGTTAAGAGTTGGCTAAGTCCAGGATCAAACAGTTCTTGGTTAAGGGACTACTCAATCTATTGATTAGCTGATAGTTTGTATTAAAAACTATTGGTTTATCAATGCACCATGTTATGGCAATGAAGCATTGCTTAGTCCAAAAGCAAACGGTAATTTGGTAAAGACAAGTCAATTCCGTTGATGGTTGACAGTTTACCAAAAACTGTATGGTAATCAACTCACCATATTTTGAAATAAAGAGTTGGACTTATCCCAGAGGAAACGGCTACTGGTAAGGAATATCAAATCCGTTTATGGCTGGTAGTTTGCCAAAAACTACAAAGCCAGCTTAGTTGGATTGTTGCTGAAAAGATGTTGTTGTATTGTTGAAGACATGTTGCAGAAGGATAGCCAAAGATGTCAAAGAAACTTTAAGATCAGATCAAGATTTGTCAGAGTGTTTGAATACATCCTCCATGAAGTTCAAAGAATCTACACCGAAGAAACATGAAGTTAACAAGTCAATTTAATCATTTTAGGGTGTGGATTTGATGGGAATTATACCATTCCTGGACTTTATTTACGTTTGTTATATACTTTACTCCGCTAGTAATATTTTGTACTGACAGTAACAAATGTAAGAACTACTCAGATAGTAAGTACGTAGTATTAAAATTAGTTTAAGTACGTTTTAAGAGATATGCATGGAATGAGTTATTATTGGGAAAAAGATATGCAATGTGATCTTTTACGCGTTTTGTAAGCCTATTAGGGTTTTCCTTGGTGTATAAAAGGAACCCTTACGGCATAGTTAGAGATATCAGTTCATTATAAATCTCATAGTTAGCAATCAATATAAAATCTTAGTTATCAATATTCATTGTTCTCTTTGGCATTATAAGGGTAGATTCCCGCATAACTTATAGTGATCTTAATCATTGTTTCTCCTTGTTAGTTTGTGTGATTCTATTCATATAGCTAAAACCTTTAACAAGGTAGTAAAGACTCTATATTTCAAAGGATCCAAAAAGGGGTTAATAGACAAATACTATTATGTAGATTATGTTTGGTTTAGTTCATATCGTTCAGACCGATATGCGTCATGTTTTTTATGTTCAAATTAAAAAAAAAAAAAAGAAAAAAAAGATCAGATCATTCTTATGCGAAATCAATGGAAAAGAGACGACCAACATAACATAATGTTCATTAATAATTAATTTCGCTAATAGAAGTGATCTAGATTGCACTAACGCTACTTGAAATCGACCCAAACACTATCGCATCATAGTGGACATCTGCATTAACAAAAACCTTTATAACCATAACAACTACGTTAATAACTAAATCGATCTGTATGATTTGTATGCAAAGAACTTCGATCAAATATTTATACTATCAACGTAGAATAACTAGATCCAACATAGAACCTTCACGCACATCACAATCAGCCAAACAGCGATCGTCATTAAGGCGTTTTCCATATAACACAAGTCTTTGTCGATCCATAGGAATCCCGGCAGACTCTTGAATATGCTTCTTTATATCAGCAATTGTGTGTGATCCATCAGCCTCCATTATGAAATATTTCCATGTAACCGTCCTAACAAACGTTTGCAAACCTCCCCTCAACTTAATGATGAGTGGTGGCCCGTTTTTCTCTTTAATACCATAACGTAACCACTTACCTTTAGTCATGATGTATGCACGATGTGGAACCTTGGCCTTGTTTAGTATTTGTTTTGACATTCGTGTTGATCGTGTGTGTTGAACTTTAGGCCTTAATGGCGATTCATTAAGTGCCATAAGAGCACTGAAATATGCATCATTTTTTTTATGTTTTGGGCAAATCAAGATCGACTACAAAATTTTGTTGGATTTCGATGATTGTTGAATATATGAAACAGGTTTCGAAATTTTATGGATGGTGAAACTGGAGTCCAATTGGTTTGTATTTATAATTGATTTTGACATATTTACACGGGCTAATTTTGTTTTAGTATAGGAAAGGTATGTTATATAATAAGGAAAGTTGTTTGTTAAGGAAACTTTGGTTTCACAATTCCATTGTTGAGAAAATTCCGTTACTTTTTTTGTAAATTTACCTTTTCTACGTGTTTATGAAATTTTGACTTGTAAATTGTTAATCATGTCGTCCATACGAGTAACTAAAACATAATTAGACCCTTTTATTCATCAACTAACAAACTCATGGCCTTGAATTTTTAAACATTGTTTTGAGCTAATTGTTTTTCTTTCGACAAATAAGCATTCGTTGATGTTTTCCTCAAACTTTTCTAGACTTTCTACTTGAATAGTTAAGCGGTGGCGGAATTAGGTTTAAAAAGGATCGGGTGCAAAAAGTTATCAAACTCTAATAGAAGGGAGTGATTAAATTATAGTATGTTTTTCACTAAATAAAGGAATAACTACATAAATTTAGGAGCAATAGTGACATAATCATCACTCTTTGCATCTAGAAGTTGAGGAATTTCAATTTAATGGTAGATTTTGATTTTAAAAACTTTTATTTTAATTAGGGGCAGAGCTAGTAGGATGACTAGTGGGTGATGAGCCACCCCTAATCAACTCATTTCATTCATTAGTTATTATATTGCAAACCGTTTTTCTACTAGTTTCTTACATTGAACGCCTTTATTCTATAGGTCTGTCTCCTTTAACTAAAAATTCTAGCTCCGCCTCTGATTTTAACTACTTATAAAGTATAAAGACTTTCCTTTTTTAGAAATCTTAAATTTTCAACTTTACAACTCTTTTTAATTTAAAACTTTTAAAACATTCATTTTATCTATTCTTATAAAAGATATAGTCCCTTAATTTATTAAGGAGGTATCTTTTATAACAACCATAAATGTATTCACTTTGATTTGTAAAGCGAAGTAGGCAGTGGGTTGCGGTTACAGGCCCTTGAATGCAGTGATTAAGTCGCACGATTAATGCAGGTTCGAGTATTAATCCGAAGAAGGTGAAGAGGTCTGCGGTGTTAAGCCGTTCAATGTGAGTAAGTATCCAAGTTAATATATTCCTGGAATATCAATTATTTCGTATGCCCCAATAACCTATTCATCCCCAAACTCCATTCCCACCACAAATTGAGGTCAAAGCAATGATCGTTCTAATTATACCTTATTTTTTTGTGGTTGTGTGTTTTTTGTTTCAGAAAACCATATGAGTTCTCATGGCGTATTGGAAGCTTTATAGATTCATAGCCAACGAAAAAATCAGCAGGTTGGGGGGTTTTTGGCCTAATTTATGTGTATAAATAAGTTGCAATCTTTTTTACATTGCTTTCATTGTCGATTGATTTTATGATTGTTGCATAAATAGGTGTTTCATATTCTTATAAAAAATTAGGGGTTTGTTAGGTTGGTTCCTAAGTCCACTACTGTTACCAATAGTCCTTGTAGTGCTCAAGATAGTGTGGTTGCTCAGGACGGTTATGACAATGTTTGTGGTGTTGGTCCCAGTGTTCCTTTGAAGAGACAATGTATGCGCCAATCGAGTTCGGTTCCATGTCGTGGTGATACCAAGTGTCGCATTCAGGTTTACCACACATACTCACCCACCCCTTTCTCGCTTTCGCTTTATAAAATTTAGACGCATCTTAGACAAATTCTTCTGTATCGAGCATGTTATTGAACAAAATCAGAGGTGGGTTGAGTGGTTGCTGAATTGGGTATAAAAAAAGTTTCATAATTTGCATATTAAGTAGCTTAATTTAGGTTGAATATCTTTAACAGAAATGTAAGTTATATGTAATTTTTATTCTATTGGTTTTGAATCTAGCTAGGTAGTAATACTAATTAATAATTTGCTGCTTTTTCTTTATAAATTTTAGTTTGGGTGATGAATTTTGTGTTAAGATGATGTAAAGTAGTTTAATTCAGGTGATTATGCTCAAGAAAGTGTAATTTTTGTGTGATCTTTATTTTCATGATGTATACTAAAGATTGTTAATCTATGTAAAAGCGAGATTTGAGTGACTACTGTTATATGTTAATGTTTGTGTTTTGTTTTCATTGTAAGGTAATGTGACTTAATGCAATAATTGAGTTATCAGATTCGCTTGCAGTGTGGTTATTCATCTGATGCTTATTCTTTTGGTGAAATCGATAAAAAGATAGATACGGGTAATATTAAGAAAGTACAATCATCTCTTAGTGAAAATGGTTCTTTAACTATGAGGTTGTTTCTATAGACCTTTTACATTTCGTCATTTTTTGTCTAATCAACAAAAAGGCTGACCATAGAGTTTTTGTACATCCATAATGACTCTTTTGCAGGTTTCTCTGTATCAAGCTAGCCCTTCGCCTAGAATCAAGATCAAGTGTCGAATGAGAATAGCTTTTTGAGGTGTAAGTGCTTAGGCTTAACACGCAACCCACATCAGGTTATTTCCTTTTTTATCATAGACATCGACCAACATTAGTTTATCGCTTATTTGAACTTTAACACTCATCCTTGATTCAAGTACAATGTGTTGTTCCTTCGAGATAAAAGCAGAAAGTGTAGTTGGGATGAAATAATAACTTAAAAACAGTTGAGGTTAGCTACAAACAATTTTCAAAAGATATAAATATATATTTACAATAAGTATTTAAGCTATTAAACTGAGCTTGATTGGATATCCAGTCTCTTGGGGGATGTTTGGATTTGGGTTTTAGAATTGGGTGTACAATGTTCAAATAAACAAACTTTGCTTCTTATTAGCTATATTAAGGCTAAACTTAAATTTTTGATTTGCTATATGAGTCACAAAACGTGTATATGTTTATAAAGGCGTGTGATTTATATTGTTGGGGGTGTTTGCTTTAGCTTATCTTTCGGCTTACGAGCTTATCTGATTTCTGCTTATATTTTATAAGGCCCGACTTACTTTGCAACTTATTGGCTTATATGCGAGCTTATTTTCCCAAACATACCTAAATAACA
Source organism: Tanacetum coccineum (assembly GCA_026074375.1). Lineage (NCBI taxonomy): Eukaryota > Viridiplantae > Streptophyta > Magnoliopsida > Asterales > Asteraceae > Tanacetum > Tanacetum coccineum. The sequence goes on from BQNB010030533.1 coordinate 20,759, forward strand.
AATACCCTTAACTGAACTCACCTAGCAGTTTTTCCCAAACCACGTTGTTTGCACCTAGTAGTACCTGCTTTAGTTAGAGTACCTACTTTACATATGTGTTGTTTGCACCAAACATTATTGACATGTAAATATTAAATATAGTTAGAGATATGGGATTCTTACTTTGCGAATAACTGGAATGCCGGATTGTTGGCGTGCCTGGCATAGGTGGGTCCTTAGCTGTAGTTGCAGCCCTGCATTCACGTATACGTCGCTTTGAGGATAAACTAATGGATTTAAAACCACATGTGAGTATGGAAACACAACAAGTATATGCAATTTTTTTGTAACACCACTCACATTATCATTGATTACGAAGAGAATTTTTTTTGTAATTTAGGTTGAAGTTTTACTCGAACTTCTGCCAAAGGCGATTAAGACTCGTATGCTAAAACTGTCAAGAAGGTGGCGGTTCTTGCTGAGGAGCAGACGAAGACGGCAAAGAAGGAGAATCTTGATAACAAGAGGCAGCGTATCTTTAAAGTATATATTATTTGCTTCTTAATCGTTAATGTGTCAATATGTAGTTTGTCTTCTGATAGCTTAGTACTATTCATTGTTTAGTTGAAAGAAGTTTTTAAACTGATGTCATGTCCCTCAATTTTCGTTTACAGATATTCAGGATGTTGCTGGACCTTCTTCGTACTCGAGTCAACCTCGAAGCAAACGTTCTAATATTCGAAAAAGATCAGTATCTTTGTATTATTGAACTTGCGATAATTTACTCGAGGCAAGGTCAGAACGTATAACGTTTACGTACATTTGAAATTTGGGTTGGTTGAAGAACCAGAACATTTGAACTGTTTCCGTTAATTTATTGCTTTCAATAAAAGTAGACCTTTATCTTCTGATATGCATAGGTGATCAAAGGCTCTTTAGGTGGTGGCAACTGGCTACTAACAACTTCACGTGATATGCATAGATAGATGGATGAATGCATATGATATTAAAAATAATAATATAGCAAAATATTTTGAAGCAAGACTTGATCTTTAGGCATCAGGTCTGTTTGACTTTGCAAATGAAATTGGAAATTTTGTATTTTTCATTTATCTTGCTTTTGTTGAAAATTTTGTGTTTTACTAATTTTTTCTTACACCGTTACAGGTTCAAGAACTTCATTGTTTGTATAGTAGACAAAGAGACTTGATGAATGAACCGCAAGGAAAGAGCAATTAGGAACTTTATAGCTTATTTTTTATAGCATTCTGTATTCTATATGGTGTTATGTGTGTAGGACTGATGTAGTTGAAGACCATTCCACGTAAAGGAAGGATCAGGACTGGCCAGGATTGGATTATCAAAGACCATTACAATAGTGAGGTCATCGAAAGAGCTACAAGGTGCGTTTTAAATTTTTAATTCTTTTCCTCTTCTGTATGTGTTAGCCATAGTTGCACTCTTTTTGTCATGGTTGTATGTGTTATATTCTTTTACCTTGGGTTATTAACATTTCTTTCTGGGGTGATCTGTAATGAAGGATATCGAGTTCCAAAGGCTTCAAGCAAGAGACATGTTGTGTGGACTAGACCAATATCAAATACCTATGTACAAGTTGTCTAATGTGAGATACCAGTAGAGTTTCGTGACATTGAGGGGCAAGAAACACCAAACACCCAATATAAATTTATAATTACTTATTCTGTTTTAAAGTGGGTGGGGCGAGTTCAAACACCTGTTTGGGTTAAAATGTACAATTATGAGATGGGTCATCTGCAATATTTTGACCAATTTAAAAAAAAGGAATATGCTTTATTTGTCAAAACAACATAATTTATTAAAGAAATCAAAATTCTATGATAGCACAGTTAACCTAAGTATAAATTAGTAGACAGTAAAACCACCAAAGTATTTTATATTATAGGTTAAGAGCTATTTCCATCCAACTGTTTGGAAAAAGTAATATCAAGCCTGTGTCTGTTTTTTGAATTGTATCTCTACTTTAATTTAACATAATACTGCCTTTTTTAGGTACTGGGACTTGCGACAACAAACTCCAGTTCACACTCAGCAACTACCGAAACGCTGCAATGCGCTTTCAGTGAAACATCCACTAATGGTTGTTGGAACTACAGATAGAAACCTTATAGCATTCAACTTGCAGAATCAGGTACCACCATTTTGTTTTATTTTCTATATATTCCAAAATTCTCAAAATGCATGATATTGACCTCACGGTTTTGGATCACAACTGAGTTTAAGAGAATCACTTCTCTCCTGAAGTACCAGACGACCAGGCGTGTTAGGCCAACAAGGTTTCTTGGTATGTTTCTATTGCCTATGGTTATCATCTTATTCCTTTATATGCTTTATTTAAAAATTGAAGATTTATTGTTATTACTGCTAATGGTAAATTTGAATAGCTTTATTGTTGCAAACTTTAACATTTTTAGCCTTTTGTTTCGCTTTTCAGGTCCAGCACACATTTGCAACTCTAGGATCTGATGGTGCTTTTAACTTTTGGGACAAAGATAGCAAACAATGATTGAAGGTGATCTTTCTATTACCAGTTTACGAATTCTGTTATTGCTTGCTTTGTCGGTTCAAATACTCATCCTCTTCTTTTCACTATAACACATTACATATTCTCTTTAACTTTGCACCTCTAATTTTGTATCTCTTCAACTTTTAAAGTCGAGAAATTTTGCAAACTTAAACTCATAAGTTGATTATATTTTTGTTTAATATATAAATGAGCACTTTGATTTGATTCCTTTTTTCTGATTTGATTATCATATCAGTTTTGTATATTAAAAGTTTAACCAGAACTATAGTTTACAGGAATTTGCAAAAGCTCCATATCTTACTGTGTGTCCTCTCACACAAGAATTCCATGTTCATGTTTTTCTAATAAATTTTAGAAGTAAATGTGGCTCATGTTCTTTGTGCGTCTGTTGTTTGTAGATAAATAAGTCTTCTAAAAAAGATGCGGTTTCATGTACAGGATTGGATGAGCCTTCGAGTAGAAAGAGAAACCAAAGAAATAAGCATCGAGAAAACAGAATGTTAGGATTAAAAGCCTCTTGATGCTATTTGGAAGTTACTACTGCTAAGTGGAAGTTAAGACTGTTAAGTTAGTGCTGCTGGTACAAAAGTTACTACTGTTGGTGTGAAAGTTACAACTGCTTAAAGATTACAACTGTTGGAAGAGTTTATGCTGGATCAAAGACTTATCAGAGAAAAGATAAAGATTGCTTATGTGATAAGAATGAGATATTTTTGTAAAAGATATGTATAAGTTATTTGTTTAGAAGATCATAATAACTTAAGAAAATATTGTAAGCCAGTTAGGACTCCTTGGTGAATAAAAGGAGGTCCTAGGGCATAGAGATTGACATCATCTTTTCATTGTTCTGTCAATCTATTCGTAGCTTCAAGGTTTTGTAACCCTAACACTATTAAGATTCTTCATTTTATATTGAGGCTGAAAGTTTGGTAAACTATTTTGTTATTAGTATTATTCATTAATGTTTCCTTAAAATTCTTCCTAGTATCATTGACTAGATTCCGCATAGTCTTTGATATTCACAATCAAAGTTTCTATCATAGTTGTTTTGAATTTATTCAACACAACTCAGCCTTATACAAGCTAAGCAAGATCTATTCTATTGGGATCAACAAGTGGTATCAGAGCTTGTGAGAAGCTTTGAATAAGAAGAAACTTTACTACACACAAGATCTACTTTCTCAAGAAGCAATGGACTCTCAATCTACTTAAACCATCAAGCTACCCATACTCCAACCTAGTGAGTATGATCTCTGAAAGATGAGGATGGAGCAGTACCTACAGTGCATTGATTACACTCTATGGGAGATCGTAGAAAATGGTAATGCACCCATAGTAACAAAAATAATTGATGGTAAGGAGACTGTTATCCCTCCTACAAGTGTTAAAGAGAAGGTACAAAAAGGGCAGAGTTGAAGGCAATAAGCACTTTGTTGATGGCCTTACCTAATGAGCATCAATTAAAGTTCAACTCATACAAGGATGCTAAGACACTGATGCAGGCTATTGAGAACAGATTTGGAGGTAATACTGCTACAAAGAAAACTCAAAAAAATCTTCTAAAGCAGCAGTATGAAAACTTTGTTGCATCCAGCAGAAAAGTGATTGAGCAAACTTATGAAAGGCTTCAAAAGCTAATTAGTCAACTAGAGATGCATGGTGAAGTCATCCCTCAAGAAGATATCAATCAGAAGTTC
>BQNB010030533.1:30000-54793 GCA_026074375.1 Tanacetum coccineum
CTCTAGACTTTAAAGTTAATGATAAAAGTCATGTTTTGTTTTAAAGTTCCTAGGAAAGTGTTAACATGTATAGTGTGATTTAAAGAAAATGTTGTTCCTCAGGAATGGTCTCACTTGTCTTTTTGCAATGCTACTACCAAATGGGAATCTAAATCTTTGGTTATAGGGGGCTTGGACAATGTAAATTTCAAAACAATGAATAAATGGTAAAGGGAAACCTTGTAAAAGGTTTTTTACTTCATAACTTTTTGGAAATTAATCTAAACTTGTGTTGCTTTGTTCAAAAGTGGAAAGCAACACAGAGCTTCTTGGTAAGTCCTAAAATGTCAGGCTCAATCAGAAAAATTACAAATGTTGCAACAGTTGTGACTATTCGGTCCTAAACATTTGTTAAAGAGTTTTAATGAAAAAGATATACGGACTGGTTGTCACAGATGATTTAGTATAGGTTTAGTTGGGTTTTATTTTTAGCCATTAAGGTGAAACTAGTGAATCCTTTTAAAACATTCATTAACTGCGTTGAATATCTAATGGACCTTAAGGTGAACGTGAATAGAGGTGTCAATGGTACTGAATTTAGAAGATGTTATGGAATCAGTTTTGTGAATGAAGGGTATTAAAAGGTGAGTTTACGTGTTGCTAGGACTCCAAAACAAAATGATTCAAAAAAGGAAAAATAGGACACTAATAAAGGCTGCTAGGACTGTGCTAGCTGATTTAAAATTGCAACAACTTTTTGGGATGAAGCAGTTATACTGCTTGTTATGTCCAAAAATAGTGGTTGTTAGTTATCAAGCTCCTTACAACAGACTTCTTATTAACTTTTTCTAGGTAGTTAAGTGCATTAAGCTCATGAGACCATTTGGGTGTATGTTACATCCTTATTACTAGATCACCTAGGTAAGTTTGATGAAATGCTGTGAAAGGGTTCTTTGTTTGGATCTATACCAACAACAAATCATTCAAGGAGTATTTAATAGTAGTAGGGAACTAGGATTGTAGAAAAGGAACTTGCATGTTTAAATTTTAGTGAGAATACACCTATATATGTAGGAGTGGACCAAAGTGGCTTTATTGACATACGATTGCCAACTAACAAAGACTATGAAACTATAAGCAGGTGTTGCAGGGTATCAATCTAATGGTTTTGCAGGTACAATAAGCTGTATGATGATGTAAGCTTAGAATGGAGACAGTACCTGGAGGGGAAAAGATTACATTTTGCTACAAATATGGCCTGCTGATCCACTATTCTCTTAAAGTTCCAAGGATTCTCCTGATGCTAGATCTAAACCATCAGAGGAGGAGGAAAAGAAGGATGCTGAAGATCCAGGGAATGAAGATAGTGAGGTTCCAAGAACAGAGGAGCCAAGAGTTAATCAAGAAAAGATGCTAGTGTTAACAGAACTAACACTATTAATACTGTTAGTCCAACTGGTAATAATGCTGGAATAGAGGATAATGCTATTAATGAAAATATAGTCTATGGATGTGATGATGATCCAAATACCAAGCAGAAGAAGGTCCAACCAATTTTGCTCTCATGGCTTATTCTTTAACAAGTTCAACTTCTTCTACAAACTCTGAGGTATCTAATGACTCAAATTGTTGTTCATTACTTAGAATGTGTAAAAATCTAAAAGCACAAAATAAACAATTAGTTAAAGACTTAAGAACAGCTAGGATAAATGTTGTCTCTTATAAAGCTGGTTTAGAATCTATAAAAGCTAGATTGTTAGTCTTTAAGAAAAATGAGTCTGTGTATAAGGAAGACATAAAACTCTTAAAACGTGAAATCTATTTAAGAGATTTAGATATTACAGAGCTTAAAAGAAAGTTAGAGTTAGCTACAAAAGAAAAAGATGGGGTTCAACTTGCAGTATAAAAATTTGAAAATTCATCAAAAAACCTAAGTAAACTTCTAGACAGACAGATAATGCTTAAGTGTAAAACACGATTAGGGTATAATGTTGTCCCACCTCCCTATAATGGGAATTTTATGCCACCAAAATCTGATTTAGTTTATCCTAGTCTAGATGATTTTGTTGATGTGAATGGGTATGTTAGTGAGCCTATAGTTAAAAAGCCTATTGTTGAGACTAATGAACCTAAGACTACTAGGAAAGAAAATGAAGCCCCAATTATTAAGGAATGGGTATCTAATAGTGATGAATAAAATGTGCCTAAGGTTAAAATAGTTAAGATGTTTAATAAACCTAGTTTTGCTAAGATAAACTTTGTTAGGTCTGTTGAGAAAGTAAAATCTCCTAGGAAAACATCAGTTGTTAAAAATAGGCAAAGCACACCTAGTCCTAGAGGAAACAAAAGAAACTGGAACCAACATATGTCTAAAAAATTAGGGAGTAATTTTGAGATGTTCAACAAAGCTTGTCATGTGTGTGGTAGTTTTGATCATTTGAAGAATGATTGCAATAACTGGTATAATAATGGAAGATTTGGAAAACCAGTTTGGACCAATGTTCAAAGGGTGAACAAACAGAATTTCTCTAAATTAACTCACCCCAGTTCAAAAAGGAACATGATTCAAAGAACAGTCTTAACTAGGTGTGGCTCAATTTCACTTATTACTACTAGACCAGTTAATACTGTTCAATCAAGAACAGCAGTGAATAATGTAGGACCCATGAAAAATGTTATTAATAATGCATATTCAACTGCTAGAAGGCTTTTGAACAAAATAACAGCAGCTAATAACAGTAATTTCACTAAAAAGGTTAATACTGTTAAGGGAACAAGGGTTAATATTGCTAGGCCAAAAGCAGTTATTAGTGCTGTTAAGGAAAACAAGGGAAATGCTATTAAGGCCTCAGCATGTTTGGTTTGGAGACCAAAGCACAAAGTTTTAGACCATGTCTCCAGAAACAATGGTGCATCAATGTCTTTTAAAAGATTTGACTATATTGATGCATAAGGCTGATCCAAGTCAGTAATGGCTTGGGTCCCCAAAAGAAACTAATTTTCCTATCATTATGTGTAGGGCAATCCACTGCAAGATTTGAAGCATAAAGGAGTAATTGACAGTTGATGCTCTAGGCACATGACAGGAAACAGATCCTATCTTACAGATTATGAAGAAATTGATGGAGGATTTGTTGCCATTGGAGGTAATTCCAAAGGGGGGGAAATTACTGGGAAATGTAAAATAAGAACTATTAAATTGGATTTTGAAGATGTGTATTTTGTAAAGGAACTAAAGTTTAACCTCTTTAGTGTCTCACAAATGCGTGACAAGAAGAATAGTGTTCTTTTTACTGATACTGGTTGTGTTGTTCTGTCTCCAGACTTTAAGTTAACTGATGAAAGTCATGTTTTACTTAAAGTTCCTAGAAAGAATAACATGTACAGTGTTGACTTAAAGAATGTTGTTCCTCAAGGAGGTCTCACTTGTCTCTTTGCAAAAGCCACACCAAATGAATCTAATCTTTGGCATAAGAGTCTTGGACATGTAAATTTCAAAAAAATGAAGAAACTAGTAAGGGGAAACCTTGTAAGAGGTTTGCCTTCAAAACTTTTTGAAATTAATCAAACCTGTGTTGCTTGTTAGAAGGGAAAGCAACACAGAGCTTCTTGTAAGACCAAAACAGTCAGTTCAATCAGCCAACCATTACAAATGTTGCACATGGATTTGTTTGGTCCAACATTTGTAAAGAGTTTAATGAAAAAGATGTACTGCCTAGTTGTCACAGATGATTTTAGTAGGTTTAGTTGGGTTTTCTTTTTAGCCAGTAAGGATGAAACTAGTGAAATCCTTAAAACATTCATAACAGGCATAAAAAATCTAATAGACCTTAGGGTGAAAGTGATTAGATGTGACAATGGGACTGAATTCAAGAATAAGGTCATGAACCAGTTCTGCAAAATGAAGGGTATTAAAAGGGAATTTAATGTTGCTAGGACTCCACAACAAAATGGAGTAGCTGAAAGGAAAAATAGGACATTAATAAAGGCTGCTAGGACTATGCTAGCTGATTTAAAATTGCCAACAACTTTCTGGACTGAAGTAGTTAATATTGTTTGTTATGTCTAAAATAGAGTGTTAGTTATCAAGCCTCACAACAAGACCCCTTATGAACTTTTTCTAGGTAGAAAACATGCCTTAATCTTCATGAGATCATTTGGGTGTCCTGTTAAAATCTTTAATACCATAGATCACCTAGGTAAATTTAATGGAAAGGCTGATGAAGTGTTCTTTATAGGATACTCTACCAATAGCAAAGCATTTAGAGTATTCAACAGTAGAACTAGGATAGTTGAAGAGAACCTACATGTTCAGTTTAGTGAGAATACACCTAATATTGCAGAAAGTAGACGAAATTGGCTTTTTGATATTAATGCACTACCAAAGTCAATGAACTATAAGCCAGTTATTGTAGGGAATCAATCTAATGGTAATGCATGTACAAAAGCATGTGATGATGCAGGTAAAGCTAGAATGGAGACAGTACCTTGCAAAGATTACATTATGCTACCAATGTGGCTTGCTGATCTACTATTCTCTTAGAATTCAAAGGATTCTCCTGATGCTGGATTCAAACCATTAGGGGAAGAGGAAAAGAAGGATGCTGAAGATCTAGGGAAAGATAGTGATATTCCAAGTATAGAGGAGCCAAGAATTAATCAAGAAAAGGATCCAAGTGTTAACAGCACTAACAATATTAATACTGTTAGTCCAACTGTTAATGCTACTAGCATAAAGGATAATGATGTTGATGAGAATATAGTCTATGGATGTGCTGATGATCCAAATATACCTAAATTGGAAGATATTATCTACTCATATGATGATGAAGATGTTGGTGTAGAGGCTGACATGAACAATTTAGATGCATTTATGCCTGTCAGTCCTATTCCAACTACAAGAATACACAAAGATCATCCAGTTAAACAAATTATTAGAGACTTAAATTCAGCACCTCAAACTAGAAGAATGATAAAGAATTTGGAAGAACATGGTTTGTTTAGTTCTGTTCAGCAAAGAACAAACCATAAAGACTTTCAAAATTGCTTGTTTGCTTACTTTTTATCACAAGAAGAACCCAAAAACGTAATTCATGCATTAAGGATCCAAGCTGGATAGAGGCTATGCAGAAAGAACCTCTACAATTCAAGCTATAATAAGTTTGGAATTTAGTGGATTTACCAAATGGAAAAAAGGCTATTGGCACTAAATGGGTCTTCGGGAATAAAAAGGATGAAAGAGGAATTGTGATTAAAAATAAAGCAAGATTGGTTGCACAAGGGTACACACAAGAAGAAGGAATTAATTATGATGAGGTTTTTGCTCCTGTTGCTAGAATTTAAGCAATTTGGCTATTCTTATCCTATGCCTTATTTAAAGACTTTGTGGTGTACCAGATGGATGTCAAGAGTGCTTTTCTTTATGGTAAGATTGAATAGGAAGTCTATGTTTGTCAACCACCAGGATTTGAAATTCTAGACTTCCCTGACAGAGTATACAAAGTAGAAAAGGCACTTTATGGACTGCATCAAGCTCCCAGAGCTTGGTATGAAACCTTGTCAACTTATTTGTTCAGAAAGGACAAAGGTGATATTCTGTTAGTTCAAGTCTATGTAGATGATATCATATTTGGCTCTACAAAGAAGTCATTATGCACAAAGTTTGAGAAGATGATGCATAAGAAGTTTCAAATGAGTTATATGGGTGAACTCACATTCTTCTTAGGACTGCAAGTAAAGCAAAAGAAGGATGGGGTATTTATCAGTCAAGCCAAGTATGTGACTGAGATTTTGAAGAAATTTGGTTTTTCTGATGTCAAGACAACAAGCACACCTATGGAAACACAAAAGCCTTTGCTCAAAGATGTAGATTAACACTTGTATAGATCCATGATTGGATCATTGATGTATCTAACTTCTTCAAGGCCTGATATTATGTTTGCAGTATGTGCTTGTGCAAGATTCCAAGTCAATCCTAAAAGTTCACATCTTCATGCTGTGAAAAGGATCTTTAGATACTTAAAAGGTCAACCTAAATTGGGCCTTTGGTATCCCAAGGATTCACCTTTTGATTTGGTGGCATATACTGACAGTGACTATGCAGGAGCAAGCTTAGATAGGAAGTCCACAACAGGAGGTTGTCAATTCCTAGGGTGTAGATTGATTTCATGGCAATGCAAGAAGCAGACTGTGGTTGCTAATTCCACAACTGAAGCTGAGTATATAGCTGCTTCAAATTGCTGTGGACAGGTGCTTTGGATCCAAAATCAATTGCTGGATTATGGATATAACTTTATGCAGACTAAGATTCATATTGATAATGAGAGTACTATCTGCATAGTTAAGAACCCTGTTTTTCACTCAAAGACAAAGCACATTGAGATTAGGCATCACTTTATCAGAGATTCTTATGAGAAGAAGCTTATCCAGATGATCAAGATTCACACAGACCAGAATGTTGCAGATTTGCTCACAAAAGCATTTGATGTTAGTAGATTTCAATATCTGATTGCAAGTATTGGAATGCTTAATATCTGAAGTCTTGATTAATGGAAGGATGTTTGGAATGGAATGAAAAAGGCTGCTAAGGATGAAATTAGAGTAAGTATTTGTAACTTACAAGTTTCTTTTGTTAAGTATAATTAGTGCTGCTAGTTATACTTAATACTGTTAGTTATACTTACTATTGTTGGTATAATTAATACTGTGAGAATTGAGAGATATAGTGAGCTGAAAATAGAAAAAGAGATGTGTGAAAATAAAAACAGATAGAGTGAATTGGTGAGAAAAAGAATTAAGAGATATAGTGAGCTGAAAAACAGAAAGAGAGATGTGTGATAAAAATAGACATAGAGAATTCTGAGCTAAAAGAATTGAGAGAAATAAAAAACAAACAGAGAGAATTGTGAGCTAAAAGAATTGAGAGAAATTAGAAACAAATAGAGAGAATTTGTAAGTTAAAATACTAATTTGATGATGGAAATACTGATTAGAAAGGAATTGGAGTTAATGCTGGCGATTTAAAGTTAATACTGCTAGGCATAAACTTACTGCTGCTAGAGAAAGTTAATGCTGTTAGGCATAACTTACTACTGATTGCTGTAAGTTAATGCTGCTAGGCTTAATTTACTACTGAGTTACTACTGCTGGGTTAGTTACTACTGCTTGTTGAAAGTTAATGCTGTTAGGCAAAACTTATAACTGCTAGTGAACGTTAATGTTGTTGAGGGTAGTTTCATAAATACTTCGATTAAGGGTTTCATTCAATCATTTAATCTATTTCAATCTTTCATATACTCTTTAATAATTAACCCTAACTCAATTTCATTGTTAATCATCAAACCCCATCACAATGTCTGCTTCAAAGTTTGCTGATTCACACAACATGGTCGCGTTCTTGGCTAAACCCACTGAAAGTGACGGGTTTGAGCAAATTTTGGATTTATTAAATGCAAATCCTATCAAATATGCGTTAATGGTTAATCCTACAATCTATACTTCATGTATTGAGCAGTTTTAGGCTACTACAAAGGTAAAAACTGTTAATGGAGAAGTTCAGTTACAAGCCCTAGTGGATGGGAATAAAGTGATCATCATTGAGACAAGTGTAAGAAGAGATCTTAAATTGGAAGATGCTGAAGGAATTGAATGTCTACCCAATGCTGGTATTTTTAAGCAACTTGCTTTAATAGGGTATGAAAAACCTTCTTAGAAACTTACATTCTACAAAGCTTTCTTTTCTCCTTAATGGAAGTTTTTTATCCATACTATTCTGCAATGCTTAAGTGCTAAGTCTACTGCATGGAACGAATTTAGTAGCACTATGGCCTCTATAATAATCTGCTTAGCCACAAACCAAAAATATAATTTTTCTAAGTATATCTTTGAAAGTATGGTGAAGAATGTAGATAGTAGTGTCAAATTTCTAATGTATCCAAGGTTTGTGCAAGTCTTTTTGGATAAACAAGTTGGTGATATGTCTACTCATGATGAAATTTTTGTTACACCCTCTCACACAAAGAAGGTATTTGGCAATATGAAAAGGGTTGGGAAAGGATTCTCTGGAGCAGTTACACCTTTATTTCTAACTATGATGGTTTAAGCTCAGGAAGAAATGGGTAATATGGTTTAAGAAATACCAACTGATCCCCATCACACACCCATCATTACTCAACCATCATCATCCCAACCTCAGAGGAAGCAAAAATCTAGGAAGTCCAAGAAAAAGAACACTGAGGTTCCTCAGCCTAGTGGTTCTACTGATAATGTACCAGATGAAAATGTACCTACAACTTCCAATGATCCACTGCTCAGTGGTGAGGATAGACTGAAACTTACTGAATTGATGGACTTATGTACCAACTTACAAAAGAAGGTTCTTGATTTGGAGAAGGCCAAGACTGCTCAAGATAGTGAAATTGCTAGTCTAAAGAAGAAGGTCAAGAAGCTAGAGAGGAGGAATAAGTCAAGAACTCCAGGGCTCAAAAGGTTAAGGAAGGTTGGTTCAGCTAGAAGGGTAGAATCCTCTGATGAAGCTAGTTTGGGTGATCAGGAGGATGCATCCAAACAGGGGAGGAAAATAGCTGATATTGATGCTGATGCAGAGGTTACATTGATTGATGAGACTCAGGGGAGGAATGATGATAACCTAATGTTTGATACAGGTGTTTTAGATGAGCAGGAAGTTGAGGTTGAAAAGGTAGTTAGTACTGCTGAAGTTACTACTGAAAGTGCTACAACAACAACTGTTGATGAATTGACCCTGGCTCAGACTTTAATAGAGATCAAAGCTGCAAAACCCAAAGTTAGAGGGGTTATGATTCAAGAGCCAAGCGAATTTACAACAACAACTACAACAACAACACCAGCTGCATCAAAACCTTCACAGGACAAAGGCAAGGCAAAAATGATTGAGTCTGAGAAGCCTTTGAAGAAGAAGGATCAGATTATGTATGATCAAGAGGTTGCTCTAAATCTTCAAGCTCAATTACAAGCTGAATTGGAAGAAGAAGAGAGGCTTACAAGACAAAAGGAAGAAGAAGCCAACATAGCTTTAATTGAATCATGGGATAACACACAAGCAATGATGGATGCTGACTATCAAATGGCTCAACAATTACAAGCAGAAGAACAAGAGCAGTTGAGTATTGAAGAAAAGTCAAAGTTGTTTGTACAACTCTTAGAAGCTAGAAAGAAACACTTTGCAGAAATGAGAGCAAGAGAAAAGAGGAACAAACCACCAACTCAAGCTCAACAAAGAAAGCTATATTGTAACTATCTGAAAAACATGGAAGGATACACTCTGAAACAGTTAAAGGGCTTAAAGTTTGAAGTTATCAAGGACATGTTTGACAAAGCTTTCAAAAGAGTTAACACTTTTGTTGACTACAAACAGAGTTGGTTAAGGGTAGTGAAAAGAGAGCAGAGGATAGTACTAAGAGAGCAGGCACAAAGCTAGAACAAGAAGTAGCTAAGAAGCAAAAGATAGATGATGCTAAAGTGGATGATGATCATGAAGAAGCTAGGATGAAAGAACTTATGAACATTGTTCCTGATGAAGAGGAAGTAGCAGTTAATGCTATATCTTTGGCCACTAAACCTCCAAGCATTGTTGACTGGAAGATGATCAAAGAAGGAAAAAAATCAGCCAATTTCAGATTATAAGAGCTGATGGAAGTTTTAAAAGGTACTCAGCCTTTATTCATATGCTTAGGAATTTTGACAGAAAAGATTTGGAAACTCTGTAGAAACTGGTGAAAGCTAAGCATGGGTCAACAAGGCTAGAAGAGGGATATAAGAGAGTGTTATGGGGGGATTTAATGACACTGTTTGAACCTGATGTAGAAAGTCCAGTATGGAGGACTCTTCAAAATGAAAAAGTGTTGATTTGGAAGCTATTAGATTCTTGTGGAGTACACTTTCTAAGGCTACAATCTATGCATATCTTTATGCTGGTAGAGAAAAGATATCCCCTTACACCTGCAACAATCACATGCATACTCAACAAGAAGCTTCAAGCTGATCATTGGAATGAAATGTGTTATCAGCTTCTTAAGCTCATCACAAAACAGCTCAAGAAACAATGAAGTGTTTGGAAGCATCCTCTTGCTGATTATGAAGCTTTTAATGAAGAAACTTGATGATTTTGAAGATAAATATCAAGTTTAGGGGAGGATTGTTTGGATTAAAAGCCTCTTGATGCTATTTGGAAGTTACTACTGCTAAGTGGAAGTTAACACTGTTAAGTTAGTGTTACTGGTACAAAAGTTACTACTGTTGGTGTGAAAGTTATAATTGCTTAAAGATTACAACTGCTGGAAGAGTTTATGCTGACAAAGAAGAGATCAAAGACTTATCAGAGAAAAGATAAAGATTGCTTATGTGATAAGAATGAGATATTTTTGTAAAAGATATGTATAAGTTATTTGTTTAGAAGATCATAATAACTTAGGAAAATATTGTAAGCCAGTTAGGACTCCTTGGTGAATAAAAGGAGGTCCTAGGGCATAGAGATTGACATCATCTTTTCATTGTTCTGTCAATCTATTCGTATCTTGAAGGTTTTGTAACCCTAACACTATTAAGAGTGTTCATTTTATATTAAGGCTGAAAGTTTGGTAAACTTTTTATTATTATTCTTATCTAGTACTGTTTCATTGAAATTCTTCCTAGTATCATTGACTAGATTCCGTATAGTCTTTGATATTCACAATCAAAGTTTCTATCATAGTTGTTTTGAATTTATTCAACACAACTTAGCCTTATACAAGCTAAGCAAGATCTATTCTATTGGGATCAACACAGAAACATTGTATATACGTATGATGAGTATGAGGATGAGGATGAGTATGTGGATGGGGATGAGGTTGAAGATGAAGATGATCATGTGGGATCGTAACCAAGCTGCAATAACATGTTAGCCTTCGCCTACGTAACCAGCTTGCCACTTTACGGATCTTTCCTGGGTTTTTTTCTTTTTTTATAAAAAACGCTACATTATTACTATCAGCCCCTTAGAATTTCCAAAAATAAACTAGCCCCCGCCTATGATAAATGCCAAAACTCATAAGCTAATCAATTTTTGTCTAGAAAAGTTGATGTTTAGACATAAGAAAAAAAAGACCTGTGCAAAAGGTATGTGCAATTGAAATACCATGTATTTTCCACCTTCATAGCCATACATCTATTAGCTCATTCACCTCAACGAAATTTAATATCCATTTTTAATCGAAAAACGTTTCCATTAGAATCATCATCGTACTTACACATCAACAATTCACAGAATCATTACGCAATTAACAATTAGATACAACCCGTGTGCATCGTATATTAAAAATGTCAGCTTATAAATGTGTTATAAATGAAACTTTGTAAGTACAAACTTAATTTAATTAAAAAATATATCATAAATGCATACTATAATTTTAAAATGTAGCCAATTTTTTATAGTATAATATATTTTCTATCAAAAAAATCAATTATTAATTTTTTCGATAATAACCTTCAATATATGCACCGACTTTTTAAATCTCGCAAGAAAAATTCCGATATCAAATCTAATTGGTACAACGTGAAATTATCGTGAAATATTTAATACGACATAAAATTATCGTCATACGTAAGATTATTTCAAAATAAAATGTGTAATCACCTAAATACTTATTATATGGTACGTGTCGTCGCATCACGCAAATACCCTACTAGTTCCTTTTCAAAAACGATTACATCTTATTTTGTTTAAGTTAAATCACATTCCCCATGCAACTGATTTACGTTATATAGTTATAAGGCAATAATACTTAAATAAAACCTTAAAAACACAATATGGTTTTTTTCAGTGTTTATAAATTCTTGTCAGAAATTAATCAGATAAATTAGACGAGGGATGTTTGTGGAATAACACTCCTAATTGAATGACAATAGTGTGATGATCTCCTATAAAGACTTAAACACAAAACATTAGTACTTTTGAAACGCTCTATTCCCGACTATATTTTTTTCCTTTTTACAAATGACATGACCGAAATGACCTCTTGTTACTATTAAAATATAGTTTAAACTTATATTATATTTATAATTATATAATTATACATTTGAGGTTTAAAACGGTGGCGTTTTGCCACCGGGCCTTTCCATGGGATAATGGTTTTTGGGCCTAAAAAAATTACAAAACTTACCCTCAACTTTTAAATATTTACGACATATAATAAACTTTATTTATCACATATATAACACATATTTGCCGATTTATTCCGATCAAAAAATACAAGCGGAAAGATTTTCGAATTTTGAACAAAACGAGCATGATATTGCAATGCTTCTGACATACGAACGATTTTATAAAAAATGCTGAAGTTTAATATAAATAGAATTTTTTTTTACAAAACGTACCCTCCAAATAAGTAAAAAATAACTATACTCGCCCTAACGACAAATACTTATTCATATTGATTCTCATTCAGTTCGTAAGGTTTCCATATGGAGTTCGATTTTGAAGGAAGTTCAAGTGCTTAAGTCATCTGGATTTGATTTCTTGTCGTATTGCTCTAATACGTAATCGGGGTCAGGATGGTGCAATCTACTAGTTTTTGGAAAGTGGACTTGGATAGGGGATATTTTCCCTTGTTGAGTTGTGTCCGGTTAGTTTGCCCCGGGATTCTGGCTCCACAATATTTGTGTGGCGGCCTAAGATGGATATGGCCACTGGATACGTCTTTCGGAGATCTGTTAGAGGATTGGGGTCGATCACAGCAAGAATTCTCAGATTTATGTTGTTTTTTGAATTCAGTGGTTCTTGCAAAGTATAATGAGAGTTGGTATTTCTCCTTTCTAGCAGTGGTGAATTTAGGCGTGAAAGATATCGTATTGGCTATTGAGATTTGGTGCTTACCTCTCATTCTGAGCCGACTAGGTGGGGTTAAGTTTATTCCTATTATGATTAATGTTTTATATGTTGGCGAGCTCGTGGGTGGTGTTTGCCTCTATAATACAATTCTGGTCCAAAAAGGTGTTATTTTGGAGAGTCACTTCTTGCCGGGTGTGTTTTCGGATGAAGAGGATGTCCATCATTTGTTATTTCGATGATTCTATTTCTCAGGGGTTTTGCATTCGTGTTTGCCGTTGGTGGGAGATCGATTTCCAAGCTTTGGCGTTCGTTCTCTGAATGGGACGAGTGGTTCTCTTTATTCGTCTTTCCCGGGTTCCAGGTAAAGGTTTTTTTGGAAGGAGTCTTTCTACGTTGCTTTGGTGGTTTATTTGGGATTCGGAATCGTTTACTTTTGATGTTACTTTAATAAGCGTCTAGACTCGATCCTTTTTGAGAATATTGTCTTTACTCCTTTCTTTGGTGTAATAGTAGGTGTAGTAGGAAGTTCTCTAGGGATGATTGGCTTAAAAACCCACATTTAATATCTTTGTAATTTCTTTTCTAGCTCCTTGCTAGTTTATAAAATTTTGCCGTTCAAAAAAAAAAACTTATTCATATTTTGTGATTGTTAAAAAAAGCTCAGTTAAATATAATACATGTGTTGAATACAAGTCAGCCCCGCTGCAACGCACAGACACATTCCCACTCTATTCATTCGAAATTAATTCAGAAAAAATTATGCCCCGCCGCAACGCGCGGGCTATCTTGCTTGTTCAACCTCTGAGAGAATCAAAACGTTACCGTTTCGATCACAATAGTAAGCCCAACAACGGCTCCTAAAGCCCAAAAGAACTTTTAAGAGTTACAAAAAATCATTCGAACTATGCGGTGAGTTGTGAAAACTATCTTGAACTTTTAAATATTCACGTCTTTTTTATATAACAAACTTTATCTATCAAATATATAACACATATCTACCTACTTTTTCTTTAAAAAATATAGCTCTGAACAAACATTCGAATTACAAAACGAGCCTATTAATGCAAAGTTTTTCACATGTGATTTTATAAAAACAAGCCCAATATTGCAAATTTTAATATATATATTTAGAAAAAACTTTCATAACACACTCCTAAGCGATCTAATAACTTTGAAATAAATCACAAGGGTCAAAGACGTATAATTCTATAAAAGTTTAAATTATATAAATTACTTTATACTTTTTGCTATTTACAACTATTTTATATAACAAATTTTCTTTGTCAAATATTTAATAAATTATCCAACAACTTCTTTAATACAAAAATATACTAATGAGAAAGCCTTTTGATTATGAACAAAACGATTTCAATATTGATATGCTTTTGAGATACATATGATTTTATAGAAAATGACGAAGTTTAATATGTACTTTTTGAAAGAAAAAAATTCAAAACACACCCTTAACATACCTATTAAATTTAAAAATTACTAGAGTTTAATCAAAGTTAAATATAAACAAATGTAAGTTTGCCAAGAATTTCCGCACGAATTGAGTACAAATAAGCCCTGTCGCAACGGAACGAACACGTATTTCCTCGTTTTATATAACACAAGAGTAAGGGTTCATGCATCCAGAAAAGTGTGAACAGCGAGGTTTGCAACCTGCGCCCTGCCGCGGAACGCGAGGGAATATCTTTGAAACGGACCGATAACCCCAAGGACTATTTTTGTAAATTATTTACGATTTTTTTTACGAAAATAGTCTTTGGGTTTATCAGTCCATTGCAAAGTTA
Organism: Tanacetum coccineum; assembly: GCA_026074375.1. NCBI lineage: Eukaryota > Viridiplantae > Streptophyta > Magnoliopsida > Asterales > Asteraceae > Tanacetum > Tanacetum coccineum. The sequence goes on from BQNB010030533.1 coordinate 44,620, forward strand.
GTCGTTAATGACTAACTTTGCAAATTGAAACAAGCTGATAACCTCAGGGACTATCTTTGTAGCTTTTTTTCAGAGTTAGTCATTAAGGACTAACTTTGCAACAGACCGATACCTTAAGGATTATTTCTGTAACTTTACACTAACGGTTTTTACTATTCATAACATCATGATTGGTCTATTATATTTTTTTTCTTTTTTTTCTTTTGCTTAACGATGTGTAACGACACTAACGAATCTTCATAAAAGTATTGTTGATATAATGACAACATTGAGAAAGAAAACTTATAGATACCTATCGACCCATAGCCACATAAGACCAGCTTAGTAGCAAATCATTTGGTTTTCAAACAAAAGGTTAAGGGTTTTAACATTGTTAAGTGTGTATATTTGAGGTTAGTCAGGTGATGAGGTGTCATTTTATACACTTTTCGGGGTCGTTTAACCCTCTAAATCGTGCATTTATGCCCAAAATAGGTACTTAATCGTTCCTTTTCAGGTATTTCGCATTTGGAGGATATTTGGAAGAATTACACGTGACTTGGGCTAATTTGGAGAAGAAACGGACAAGACTACGGACTTACACCAACATCACTCAAGATAATGTTCTCAGCAGCGGGAGACGACATCACCAATACAACATGACGCCGTCACAACAAAGACCAAGACGAAGTACTAGATCTCTTGACGGCGTCAGAGAGTACGCGGAAACCTACCCATTATTAGATATTCTCTCTCATGAACGGCGTCACGACCTATAAAACGCAGATGTCGTCACAATGGATTTTCTCACTATTATATACAAACCGAATTTAAATGTTTTGCAGTGTGTTACTTAGAATAAAAAGAGGGTACGAACCCTAGTTTGTTTAGCAGCTGTTAGGGATGATTTTAGGGCATAAAAACCTTATTGTACTTCTTCTAACTCATGTTTTAATCAAGTAAGGTTTACTTAATCATTCAATATGTCTTGTTGTGTGATTATTTATTGTTCTTGCTTTATCTTTAACATGCTTGGCTAAATCTTCTATTGTGTTTATTTATGATTGTATGAAACCTAGAATGTAGATCTTAGTGGTGTTGCTTCTTGTGATGGATATTCATGTTAGGTCTTAGAAAACTAACTTTTGTTTGTATCACTGTTGATATGTCTAGGAAAACATGATTGTGTAGAAAGAATACCATCGGGTAACAGTCTTGATGAAGGCCTAAGTATTGAAGAACGGGCTGACTTGTTTTTAGAAGCCCAAGATCGTATGAAGAAAAAGGCTTTAGTAAAACAGCCATAAATTTTGATCCATAAGTCCGTTTCAGGCCCGTGACCACTCAAATCGAAGGGAAAAATGAGGCAGACGCAGCTATTTCTACCTTTAGCTGGTTACAGATTTTTCGAAGCCCAAAACCCTCATTTACTATGAGTTATTTACATTTTTCTGTTTTTTTAATTTTTTGTTGGACTTGTTTTTGTTCTAGCTCACGGCACATCTGTCTTTTTAGGCCTGTTTCAGTTTTGTGAGCCTATTTAAACAATCTGCTGTAACCCTAGCCAGACAGTTATCAGTTTTAATAAAAATAAACCATTGGCCGCTGTTTGCCAAGAAATTTTACCCTAATAATCGATATTCAATCGAATCAACGATTGCTGGAAGAATTGTTTCTGGTATTCGTAGAATCAATAGATCTAATTTGTTATCTTGTTTTATTAGACTACACCAGAGGGAATGATGGAGGCCTAAGTATTGAAGAACGGGCTGATTTGTTTTTAGAAGCCCAAAATCGTGTGAAGAAAAGGGCTTCAGTAAAACGGCCATAACTTTTGATCCGTATGTCCGTTTCAGGCCCGTGACCACTCAAATCAAAGGGAAAAACAAGGCGGACGCAGTTGTAACCACCTTTAGCTGGTTACAGATTTTTTGAAGCCCAAAACCCTCATTTACTATGAGTTATTTACATTTTTTTGTTTTTTTTATTTTTTGTTGGACTTGTTTTTGTTCTAGCTCACGGCACATCTGTCTTTTTAGGTCTGTTTTAGTTTTGTGAGCCTATTTAAACAATCTGCTATAACCCTAGCCAGACAGTTATCAGTTTTAATAAAAATAAACCATTGGCCGTTGTTTGCCAATAAATTTTACCCTAATAATCGGTATTCAATCGAATCAACGATTGTTGGAAGAATTTTTTCTGGTATTCGTAGAATCAATAGATCCAATTTGTTATCTTGTTTTATTAGACTACACCAGGGGGGAATGATGGAGGCCCAAGTATTGAATAACGGGCTGACATGTTTTTAGAAGCCCAAGATTATGTGAAGAAAATGGCTTCAGTAAAACAGCCATAACTTTTGATCCGTATGTCCGTTTCAGGCCCGTGACCACTCAAATCAAAGGGAAAAACAAGGCGGACGCAACTATAACTACCTTTAGCTAGTTACGGATTTTTGGAAAACCAAAACCCTCGTTTACTATAAGTTATTTATATTTTTTTGTTTATTTGATTTTTTGTTGGACTTGTTTTTGTTCTAGCTCATGGCCCATCTGCCTTTTTAGGCCTGTTTTAGTTTTGTGAGCCTATTTAAACAAACTGTTGTAACCCTAGCCAAACAGTTATCAGTTTTAATAAAAATAAACCATTGGCCGCTGTTTGCCAAGAAATTTTACCCTAATAATCGGTATTCAATCAAATCAACGATTGTTGGAAGAATTGTTTCTAGTATTTGTAGAATTAATAGATCCAATTTGTTATCTTGTTTTATAAGACTACACCAGGGGGGAATGATGGAGGCCCAAGTATTGAAGAACGGGCTGACTTGTTTTTAGAAGCCCAAGATCATGTGAAGAAAAGGGCTTCAGTAAAACAGCCATAACTTTTGATCCGTATGTCCGTTTCAGGCCCGTGACCACTCAAATCGAAGGGAAAAACTCTTTCATGAATTAGGAAATAGTACATAGATCATAACAAGTTTGGTGACAAAGGCATACCACACTAGGGAAGCATCTAGGGCGTAATACATGATTAAATAAGCACAATCTTTTTATCTTATTATTATCAACAACTAGCGTAGATGTTATTTACTTTATTAGCTAAATCCAACCCCCTCTCAATTTTATGATTTACATGCTTTTCCATAAAACTATAAAAATACAAAAAGAACTTTCTTAACCCTTAGGAATTCTATTAGAACCGCTGGTCAAGCACCTTCCCAAACTATTCCATGACCTATGGTGAACGATAAAACAAACCCGCGAGTCTTGCACTATATAATACTACAACGATTAGGTCGCTGTGCTAACGAGTTGGATAAAATTCTTTTCTCTTTTTGTGTAGAAGTCCTATGACGACCGCATCAAGTTTTTGGCGCTGCCGCCTTTTGATCATAGTTTAGCTTAGTTCTACTCGCTTGAATCCTTTCAAGTGAGACTTTAATTCCGCATATTAGCGTTCTTGTAGTCTATCTTTTCTTTGTGTTATTTGTTTCGTAACCTATTCTTGTCAAACACCTTAGGAAGGACAAGAATCATTATACGTATTTAGGTGACCTACCTCCCAAACCAAGCCACGAGGGCTATAGGAATACCATTGAGCTCCCCGTAGGGAACAACGTGGTACCTCTTCGATTTGACACCATCTGGTTGGTGCAAAACGGAGGCTTATTCCACGGACTTTGGTCTGAGGATCCAAACCAACACCTCAAGGATTTCTTTAAACTTGTGGACTCACTTGACCTTTACGGTGATAATAGGAAAGAATGTGCAATGCGTTTATTCAATTTTTACATTCGTGATCAACGCTAGCAATTGGCTTAAACGCCTTTCGATCGGATCCATCACCACATGGGAAGACTTCCTTACTACCCGATTCTTGTTAAATTTCTTTTCCCACCAGGAAGGACCGCAAAACTCTACAACGATATCCTGATGTTCTAACAACATCATGGAGAATCTTTATTCGAAGCATGGACTCGTTTCAAGAACTTACTCTAAAAAGTCCCTCATCATGGCATATACCTTTGGCTTCAAGTCTAATTTATTTATGACAATGGGTCATTTCAACACAAGACGAACCCAACTTGCTCCATTCGGCCGGTGAAGCTTTGTGTACCTCAACGCTAATGAATCTTGGGCAATTATTAGAGGGGACCTCGCTTCTTTATGACAATGACAGTTGAACGGAGACCAAGGGATTTTACTAAGCCCGGTCATGGCAATTGCTTTTGCCTCAAGGATGTCACTGACGTACATGGACACAACCTACTCAATCCGTGAACCAAAAATCACCTAACTAATGTGAGATCTGCAGTGGTCCTCACGACACTCAGTATTGCATGGAAGATCCCAAACAAGCCTTTGTTAAATACGCATCCTCGGGTACTGATGAAGCGAGAGGTAAGTGGTATACCTTTAAGCCCGAGAAAAATAATCTTGGTGACACCTACAATCCATCATGGAAAAGTCAACCAAACCTTAGGTGGAGACAACCCCAGAATTCCCAAAACAATTTCTCAAACCCACCTAACCGGTTCTAACCCAACGGTTTGATCCCGAACCGTTCCTTCAACAACCATCCTCAAAATTTTAACAATTAATCAAATATAGAAGGACTGGTTTCCAACTTCATGGCATCTCAAGACGCTAGACTGTCCAAGTTTGAAGCCGATTTCAAACAACAGCAAAGTGAGATGACCAACAAAATCGACACTGTGTTGAAGACCATCACCAATCGAATAGCGGGCACATTACCTAGCGATACGATTAAGAACCCGAAACTGGGGACTCACCCAGTCTTGTCTGCTCGTTCTTACCCAACAATGGACCCGCAATGCTCAACACAAATTCACAGTTTGATCAACACCATCACGATCCATCCCAAGCAACAAAGCGATTCCTGTGACGACAAAACCGAAGAGAATGAGGAAGAAAAGAGAAACAGACTGAAAAACCATTCCGACTCTTCCACACCACCCGATCCATCAATTGTATTCATCACCGAAAAAGTCCTTAAATTCAATTAACTCTTCGAATCGCTCGGATTAGTTCCCCCATCGCCCAACGCTGAACTTGTCTGCACGAAAGAGGAAGATGGAGACGTAATGTTTATCGAAATAATCCCGAGGGATGACAATTCCCACAAGGAGGAACCCGAACCAAGAGTACAAGAAGTGGAGTATTTCGACATATTCCCGACTAGGACTGAACTTGCCTATCTTAAATACCTCATGTATGGCCCAATCCCTTCAATATTTCTACCAAACCCCATCATTATAGAAGGAAGCTCATTAAACCTCAAGATACCATGCAACATTGGGCATGTGCATATGGAAAAAGCCTATATTGACCTTAACTCCCCCTTAATATCATGACCCGAATGATGTATAGTTGGATCATGAGAAGAAAACTCAATCCTAGGGAAGATGCAAATGGAGGAATTAGTAATTTCACAGGAAGGATTAAAGGAATGGCCGTTTCATAGAGGGAACACTTTACATATATCATTGCATTTTGATTTTCAAGGATATTAGTTAATCGTATAGACCCTAGGTAATAGCAAGTGAGTAGTACTAGCGAGGAGACCTTTTGTAGAAAATATCCAACATGACTCACGCTCCCCGAAGGTGTTGTAAGATTCAATTAAACGGGGGGGACCGATGAAGTTGCCTATAAGATGTCCCATAAGATAGAACAATACGATTCACTATCAGACTTAGAAAAAGAGCATACCAAATCGGTCTATCTTAGGAACGAAGAAGATAAGAGAAGAGGAGTACATTATGTAATGAGCAAGGTACTAGGATTTTACAAAAAATGCCTAGAACTTGGACCCGAATACTTAAGAGGAATGGCTGATGAAGGAGAAGTCACGTAAGAACGTGTGACTTTAAGTCTAGCTACAAGACTCGTTAATAAAGAAAAGCGCTTCTTGGAAGGCAACCCAATTTACTTTTCCTGCAAATTAGGAGTGTCGTGTGTGTTTTAATTCTTTATAGTTTGTTTTATTATGTTTGAACTATCTTGTAATCATGCTTTGTTTGTCTTTAACCTCGTCTTAATTTCAATCAAAGGTATTTTGCAATTAATAAGTGTAGGGGAATTTATCCGGCTTTTAAGCCAAGTTCAAGCATGTTAAATAAATTATTTAGATTAATTCGTGTCAGTTTCGAGTCATATGATTGAATTGTTAAATCTCAGGTTTTATGCAGCTATTTGTACAGGAATTAACTTATGGAGTCAAGTGCAGGAAATTTTTCATCAAAAACAAAAATTTCATTTTCACAAAGCGTGGAGACGGCGTCACGATTTACACGCGACGCCGTCACCACGACACCTGTGACGGGGTCACAATAACCCTGACGGCGTCATACGCCAAGGTCCAGAAAACTCAAAGTTTTTAATTATTTTTGAAAATAAAACTTGCACAACAATTAAAATATGTATTATTCTGTTATAAACCTGCAAAAACCTAATGGGTTTAACAATTATCTCATCCTATCTATCAAGTCGAACCCTAAATTCACATTGTATATTTGTCTATCGCACATTTTATGCTTGGTGTAGTTGTCTTTGTCTTTGATTACATGTTATATTTGATGAGAAGAAGCTTGGAAGATCTTAGGATGATTTCATAGGATGATTCTTGGAGGACGATTTAACCAGTTATCGCATGTTTCTTTTCCATTATTGAGCAAACGAGGGGAGTACTAGTTTCTTTTCCTTGTTTTCTTTTCCCTTTATTCGTTCTTGCGGGTACTTCTAGAGAACATTGGGAACAATGTTCAACTTAAGTGTAGGGGGAAATAAGCCTTAGAAACTATTCTTTCATTTGCCATTTGCTTTGTCCTTAAAATGATGGGTAATATATCAAAACATAGCATAAAAGGTCATTTTTACCTAAATTTAAAACTTTTTATGACACATACTGACGAAAACCAAGTATTAATAGCATCTCATGGATATGAATTTATATTACTAGCACAAAAACCCTCAAATTCCACCCCCACAATGTGAGGTTCGCCCTTAGATATTATACCTTTAGCTTGTTTGAGTTAAGGAGTGAGCAATCATGTGTGTCTATTCCGTCGTTACGGATGTGTATGCGTGGTTTTGTCGCCTTTTCTGAAACATTGGTATCGGTTTCTTTAGGATTATGAGAGTATACCGGTAGCATATTAAATTTCTAGAACTTGTTATTGTGATGCATCCCGAGACCGCATAGTAAGTATTAAGATTTGCTTGATAAGAGGCATTAGGATTAACCTATGTTTTAAACCTGTAATTGTTATGATGGTCACACCGGTCATATAACTATCCCACACCCTTGCCATGCACTCATTTTTAGTGCAGGATACCCTAGTACAACCCTCCGAGCCTATCCTTTTTCACGGTTCTCGCAATTTTCTGGTGGATTCCAGATTATTAATGAAGGGCATTGTCACCCTTTAAACTAATCCTTACACCCAAAAAACCTTAGCCTACCTTGTATGTACTCATATTTAGTACATTATTGTGTTTAACCCAAGTTAATTATTTGAGTACAGGGTTGCTAAGTCCTTATCCTTGTTAATACAGTTTTGGGACGATTGGGATTCATGGTAGTATTTATTTCGCGGAAGAATGGAGAAGAAAAGTTAAGTTAATACCGCCATATGTTTGTCAAATGATCTCCATGTTATTTTGATCCACCTCAATACGGGTCATTAGTTACATTGTAAATATCGAGCATGTAAAAGCTCAAGTGTAGGGGTACGTATTATAAACCCCATGTGATGTATTATGTTATTCAAAAAAAAGAGCAAAGAAAAAGAAAGAGATTGATGTAGAGTTTGTAGATCTTCGTCCGAGTCTTGGCTTAGCAACCAAACCAAAGTGTATTCGTGTAAATAATTAGCTAACCTTTCCACTCCAAATTCACCCAAAGCCACCCAAATGTATCCCATCCATTTCCGTTTCCATTATATGTTATCTTACACCTACATCCCACAACCCTTTAAAAGACCTCTTAGATAGTAATGAATAATACTTGCACCTAGCGGTGAAGGTTTGATCCTTTACCAAGCCTATGGTAATTTATATGCTATGACAGGTAATGAGTGTTGATTTTCCATTTCCCCCATATGTTATAATTTATTATACAACCGAGTGAAAGAGAGAATCCCCAAACACTTATGTGAGGTGCTAGTATATACTTTTCGTGCTTTTAATTACGAGGTCTAGAAGGTTGTGTTGTAAAATACATTTAAAAAGTTGGTAAAATGACCCTCTATTGCTATTGTCTAGGTAGAAAAACCCATTTGCTTGAGGACAAGAAAATCCCAAGTGTAGGGGTATTTGATGAGGTGCCATTTTTTACACTTTTTTGGGGTCGTTTAACCCCCTAAATCGTGCATTTATGCCCAAAATAGGTACTTAATCGTCACTTTTTAGGTATTTCGCATTTGGATGAAATTTGAAAGAATTATACATGACTTAGGCTCATTTGGAGAAGAAACGGACAAGACTACAGACCTACACCAACATCACTCAAGATAATGTTCTCAGCAGCTGGAGACGGCGTCACCAATACAACGTGACGTCGTCACAACGAATACCAAGACGGCGTCACTGGATCTCACGACGGCGTCAGAGTACACGACCCAACTCATTATTTAGAATATTCTCTCTCATGACGGCGTCACGAATAAAACGCGACGCTGTCACAGCGATTTTCCTATATATACAAAACCGAATTTAGGGTTTTTGAGTGTGTAACTTTAGAATAAAAAGAGGGTATGAACCCTAGTTCGTTTAGCAGCTGTTAGGGATGATTTTAGGGCCTAAAAACCCTATTGTACTTCCTCCAACTCATGTTTTAATCAAGTAAGGTTTACTTAATCATTCAATATGTCTTGTTGTGTGATTATTTATTGTTCTTGCTTTATCTTTAACATGCTTGGCTAAATCTTTTATTGTGTTTATTTATGATTATATGAAACCTAGAATATAGATCTTAGTGGTGTTGCTTCTTGTGATGGATATGCATGTTAGGTCTTAGAAAACCAGCTTTTGTCTGTATCCACTCTTAATATATTTGACATGCATTTAATATACCCTTAGGGGCCTTGTAATAGTCTTTATACTACCTTACTTGTGCGTTGCTCTAACGGAATATTAAATAGACGACGGGTTCGTGTAATTCGTTCATGACTTAGGAAATAATTACATAAATCAACACAAGGGTGACAAAGCAACAACACTAGGAGAATCAATCTAGGGAGTAATACATGATTAAATTAGCACAATCTTTTATCTTATTGTTATCACCACTAGTATAGTTGTTATTTAGTTTATTAGCTAAAACCAAACCCCCTCTCAAATATATGATTTACCTACTTTTCATAAAACATAAAATTACAAAAAGAATCTCCTCTCAACCCTTAGAATTCTGTTAGATCATGGTTAAGCCTTCCCAACCTATTCCCCGAGTGAACGATAACAACCCCCGAGTCTTGCCTATACTACTACTACAACGATTAGGTGCTCTGCCTAGGGAGTTGTAAAACTTCGTGTAGAAGTCCTACGACGACCGTATCATCAGGAAAGGGTCGAAAACAGTCTAGGGATTAACCGATGAAATCGCGTACATCTGAGTTAAAAAATCTTATCTTTTTCGAATAATCAGAATGAAAAAAATACATATGTTTATCGTTGAATTTATTTTTATACCTTTCATACCTGATTCTTTGTATCATTAGTAAACCCATTACTTTTATGGGATGTTTGGTAAGGTAGAATGGATAGCAGAGAAACAGAATGGAAGAGCATTCTCGTGTTTGTTTGTACTTGAGAATGGAATTCGTGAATCAATATTGATTCTCATTCCATTCTAAGCATTCTTTTAAAATAGTAAAGAAATGAGAGAATTGATGGACAAAATGTAAGACTTCTATGATTGATTCTCTCGTTCAGTACCCATTATCGACTTTTTTGTTTTGAACTTTATTATTCAAATGCTCATATAATTATTTTACTGTTTGAGTTTCTTCAAATTTCGTCACAACTAGGGGTGTTAACCAGTTGTCCCAATCGGGTTCGGGTCAATTCGGGTCGGGTCAAGTCAGGTTGAGGGTCAAAATTTCATACACGATTTACCTGGCGTTATTTGAAATTGGATCAATTCGGGTTCGGGTCAATTCGGGTCGGGGCAACTC
>BQNB010030534.1:0-38844 GCA_026074375.1 Tanacetum coccineum
TATCAAGAAGAAGAGCCACAATTGAATCTAAATGTTGATTTGAATCTCGAGCAATCTTCTCTAAGAAGAGGTTCTACTCCATTGGAGTTGGTGGATGCCATAACTTTAAGTGGTGACTCAACTGGAAAATCAAGTAAAAACCGTCTTTTGATAGATGAAGAATATATTGATGATGAAGAAACCGATTCATCTGATTTAGAATCTTCTGATAAAGAGGGATCGTCACAGGAAGATGAAATCGTCACAGGAAAAATATATTGATTCAAATTAGGGACCTCTGGGCATGATATTGGCTCTTTTTTTGGTTACTTAGTTTTTGTTTTTGGTCGAGAAATGCTAACTTTTCATATCTATTGTTTAGAGTTTAGACTTTACATGTGTAGAGGAATTAAGGGAAGGGATTGGGTGCATTTCTCAATAAAAATGTATTGGGAAATTTTCATATCTATTGTTTCAAGTATGGTTTTTCTATTATGTTATTCCACATTGTTGATATGAATGTAGGACATGTTATCTGTCATGAATTTAGATTTCATTTTTGCCCTAGCAAAATGATATTCATTGGCTTGTAGACCACTGCAACTATGTTATATATGCTTTATACTATGCTTATTGTACATGTTATGTCTCCAGGTTCTACTATCATCTGAATAGTATTGCATTCCATGTTATATCTCCAGGTTCTACTATCGATGGACGAATACGATTTAATTAGTCATATACAATAATCACCTGTTAGCATTATCTAATTATATTCTGTAAGCTACAATGAACCGCTTAGACAACAGATTGATTCCCATTACAGGTCACTCAACTGCCTAGCTCCTTTTAAAGTTTTAGATTGAAATAAGTAAGATTCAATAGCTGAAATTACTGAAGCTGAATCAAGAGGAATATCAACTAGGAAAAATCTGCAGGCTTGTGAGGAAGAGGTGATAGCCGATAGTTTGTAGCACTAGCAGCAGGAACACTCTGTAAAACCAGTCAATATATTAGAAATATGTATGACCACAGACTATATAAAAACATCATTGCATGTACCACAAAAAATATGTATGACGACAGACTATATAGAAATCTGCAGGCTTGTGAGGAAGAGGCGATAGTCGAGAGTTTGTTTTAGAGTATGGAATATGAACTTTTTTCTTGCGAGAATTTCTACTACAGGTTTGTGACGGATAGGATTAGATTGTGAATTGATGAATTCAAGTAGAAGTAAGTTAGACAAATGATAAAAGTGAATTAGTAATTAGTGGTTTAGATATCATATAGTTGCAATATGTGGTTCGTAAGCTGTTTGCTAATTTATGATGTTTTAAGGATAATTTGATAAATGAGGTAATGTTTATTGTCTAGAGACTTGCTAGCAAGCTCTTGACACTCTTTTTATTTCTATGATCATTAACATTTCCATGATCGTCACCATTACGATTAAGTTGATAATTGGGTATGTATTGGAGTCTTGAAATTATCCGTTTGAATGTAAAGTATTAATATTAAATGGCTCTTTATCCAGGGAGGAACCTGAAGACCTATTGAAAAGAAGTGAAGCAAGTGCAGCAAGGAAAAGATATTGCGGGCAAGTTTAGTCATTTTTTCTTTCTTACATTGTCGGGCAGTAACAACATTAAGTGCATGGTGTATCAACAAGATTCAAAGACTGGTTGTCTTGATTACTTTATTCATGTTCAATGTTGTATTTCTTTAATAACATGGTAGACAAATGGATGCAATTGTTGCTATGTTATGGGTATGGATTATATTTTCTCGTTTTTGTTTGGATTAATCTGCGTTACTTTAATAAGTTAATAATTTTAGTTTTCTGCTTTGCTAAAAGGAAATGAGTGCCAAGAACCTGGGTATTTTGTGGTTGTGAGCAACTTGTGGATGGTGACAACTTTTTGGTCACCAATCAACCAAAATAGTGACCACCACTTGGTCTCTGACCGATTGTTGACGAGAATATTTGGTCACCGATGGTTTGAAGTTGTATTTGCCCCCATCCAATCAGTGATGACTTTTTCGTCACTATCTGGTGACGAAACTGTGTTTGGTCTCTAATTGTAATTAGTGACGAACCTTTAGTGACCACTGGTGACCACCTATATTTGGTCATTAATCACGTTTGGTGACCAGATTAATACTTTTTGTGACGAAAATTTCTCGTCACTAAAAGCACTTTTTCTTGTAGTGAAATAATCGAGCCTCAAAAGTTGAAAGACCATCCAAAGATGGAGTTGAATGAGTTTCATAGCGGTAACATGATCGAGAACATTCTAACCCGTTGACGTGTGTCAATCAATTCGTGATTGATTCAACATGAGTTTGCTTGAAAAGAAGAACTTGGAGTTTGAGGTTGACATGATTGTGCAGAAACGTATTGTTGGGAGATACGTCAAGAATAAAACGTTTTATTACCTAAGGAGGATGTGTAATGTGAAAGTGTTCGCACAAACTTGTTTGATGTGTACAACAAAAAACATGAAAGAATCAACCTGATCTATTGAAGAGGGATATAATCACCAAATCCGTAGTAAGTGTTATTTTTAAAATAGGTCTAAATGTGTGCGATACTAAAGAATGCGTCATATGTATATAATCTCATAAATCTGCTAACAGTCTTTTTACTTCTAGGAAAATTCGAACTATGATGAAACATGTGACAACATGGAACAGGCTATGCAAAAACAACTAGCGAAGTCAACATAAATACAAAGAAATAACAAAATTGCAAAAACTCCTTCATTTTCATTACAAAAAAAAAATAACCATTAAAAGAAAAGAAAAGGCGGGCGGCGATGATTGCATCCAAATCCACCAGATGTTTGTACAAACCCGAGATGGGAAATTTTGTATGATAGGTTTTGCAAAAGTTAAAGCATTTTCCAAGTTACAACAAGCTCACCTTATTTTTTTCCTTTCTCCTTCTTCTATGTACCTAACAACAATCCTAGCGGTGCAGATAAAAGAATAACATATTCAAAATTATAATGTTGTCTGAAACTTGTAACTTCATCACATAAGTAAGCGCTTAAAAAAACAGAATAAAGAAAAAGGGGAGCGGGATATCTTTTTCAAGCGCGAGATCTTTATCAAAACAACCCAAGTTCCACCCACGTACCCACCCCGTAGAGTTTGGCCCAGGCAACACTTTTTCTTCGGTTGGCGAGAGAAGTTTATAAGGTTAGTCAATTTTATATAAATAATAATATAATCATTTCTTATTTTGGTCTTCTTAGGAATATAATTATGAATATATGTATGAAAACAAAAAAAGTGAAAAGGTCAAGAAATAACCAAGCAATTATAAAAATGAAATTGCGCAATAATTCTAACTAGAGAAAACAAACCAATAAAAAAAGATGTCAATGAAGAGGCCGAAAAAAAAAAGTTTTGGTAATTTCTACTAATTCATTTCAATGCACTAATTCACAATCCCACAATCAAATTACAAAGCCTGACAATTAAAAAAATATAATTAATACATACTAGTTACCATACCCAACACCCCCATCTAAAGATCACTCATCAACGGAAAAAAGGTGATATTAAGACGCTAAACACTTAGAGGCGGGGAATTACACCAATGAGCTGCGATATTTTGAAACAAACTATACATAATACCTTGGGGGGGACGAGGAGTATATGTAAGACGCGGGGGGATGTGGGGGGGGGGGGGGTGGGGAGGGGTGCGGGGGGAGGGGGGGGGGGGGGGGGGGGGGGGGGCCTGTTCCCCTTTCTTTCTGTCTTCGTTCGCTCCTTTCCTTCAGTATCGCTGTTCAGCGTCTATTAAGGAATTTTATGGTAATGAAAAAGTTGAGGGACTTACTGGACTTAGAGTCAAAAAAGGAAAGGAAAGATCAACCAAGCTTTAGAGGGGAGGGGAGGATTGGGGAGGGGAGGAGGGGGGGAGTTGGAGGGGATTTGAAGGGTGTGGGCGGGGCGAGCCGAATTGCCTAATAAACACCGCTGACTATTCAAAAAGCAAAATAAACAAGCTCAAAAAATTGGCCCCCAATAAAAATTGATGAAAGCAGTATCTGAGGAAAAAAAACCCACACAAACTCCACCATGCCACGAAACACAACCCCACCCCAACCTACCCCAACCCCCCCCACCCATTACCGATCCATCCTCTAACATACTAACCATGTAATTTTAGAGAGGGGATGCCTCTTTAGTATTAAAACTGAGTATGCCTAGACAGTGATTAAGAAATTGCATTAAGTTAAATTGGGTCCTTTTCAGCTGCTAGCTGATTTTGAACCTGGTTCTTGTGAGAATTTCTACTACGTGGTTTGTGACGGATAGATTAGATGTGAATTTATGAATTCAAGTAACAAGTAATTTAGACAAGATTCTACAAGTAGAATTAAGTAATAAGTGGTTTACGATAATGACATAGTTGTAATATGCAAGATAAATTGCCTTCAAGCAGTTTAAACCGAATCTCAACCACCTCTAATAGCACTTTCTTATGCGTGTCCTTTACAAATCAGTCATTACAACTACATCACAGATTGCTACAAGCTCTTTCACGACTTTTTTTTTCTATGATCTTACATTATGATTAAGTAGATATTGGGTATGTTGTTCCACTCGTGCAAGTAGAGTAAGCCAACTATTTTCGTTGAAATTTGAAATAAATTTAATCAGTAAACTTTGACTTTTTAGGTCAAACTAAGTCTTTTAGATATATCAGTAGTTAGCCATGTAGCTGGGTTATAGGACTCAATTGTGTTGTAGAGCTCGAGGCTCCACTGGAAAGGTGTGTGATCCCAATCCCTTGATCCGAATTCTTAGGTTTGTCTAAGGTTAAACTTACCTAGATAAAACCAAAAAGCAATGTTTACTGTAAAAACTTTGTATGTTATACTAAAGTGTATATGAATCTCACACATTAATTACCTAGAAGTATTATGAATAAAAACATAATCTGTAATAAACAAAGATATAACTAAACGCTCCAATTTATAAATAGATCAATAATATGGATACTCATCACTAGTATTAGGGTCTACAACCATTAAGCTTTTTTAATCGACTAACAATTATGAAAACTTATATGCAAAACTGATAATCTCAACTACTAGCCCTAGAGCCACTTTTATAGACTAAGAGTCTAGTCGGCTTACATACTTCCTAAAATCATAATCCTTTCTAAACATTACACGTAATTCTCTAAATACATACATATGTATATCTTGTACACAAATATCTCAATACTTGTCTTTAAAGCAAATTAATTTTCTTGTTTCACCAAACATCCTTAATCTCTTTAATTTTTATATCTATCCTCTTGACAGTAGAAAGTCTTCAAGCAGTTGTAATCTAGCAGCATAAACTTTTTCACCAGCAGCACTAATAAACATAAGCAGTAGTAACATTAGTACTAGCAGTACTAACATATACTTACAGTAGTAACTTGTACTAGCAGTCTTAATATTTACTACTAGCAACACTAAATACTTAGCTTATATTTTAAGTCTCAACACAGAGCAGTCTCTACACTCTTCTACTAACAACAGTAACTTTATTCTATCTAGTACTAAATTATACTAACAGTAGTAACCATATGGAAACATTATACTACCAATACTAACTACTTTAGCATATTTCCATATGTACCTGAATCAGTAGTAACTTCTAAGAATCCTTTAAGTCCTTAAGGTCCTAAACATCTCCCCTAAACTTCGAGTTCATCTCTGAAATCTTCAAGTTTCTTCTTAAAAAAGTCCTTCATCATACTCAAAGAGATGCATATAAACCTTTTTATTGACCCTTTTGCTGCTTTAACATAATTTTATTAAAGACAATTAATATAATAAGAGACAAATTTCTTAAAAAAATAAATGAAAATAAAAAAAGACAATAATTAATAGTGATAAATGTAAATAAAAAATTTATAAAAAAAATAAAAAAATATAACAATCATACTTACTCAACCGTAACCAAAACAAACCCCACATACCCACAATTGACCTAATTGGACCCACACAGGCAACAACCAAACAACCCAACACAACCACCAAACCCGACAAACCTAACCCACCAACCACATAACCTACCACACGCTAACAACCCACCCCAAATACATAATAAGTCCCAACGCCAGAACCCAAAAACTCAAACTAACTATATATAAACACCTTGGACACCTCCAACCACCCGCACCAACCCCCAACCCCACCTCAATCTCCTAATCACCTCCCCACACAACCCCTGCTCAGAAAGCCTAACAAGAAACTCACAAGTATCTATATCAACGAGACCAGGGCAATCTTCAATCAACTAACAAGAAGATGTGCCCAAATCCCCTACCAGCCACACGATCCCTACCCCAAGACTCAGATAATTACCCAAAGTCACTTAAAAACCTTGTAGATCTCTCCATACTTTACTTTTAATGTCTGGTTCAAACATGACTTTCAAATCACCCCACAGCACTCTTTCATATTCATCTTCAGGCCTTATAATCACCATGCTTTATTTTGACTAACTTCACAAAGAGACGGCAATCTCTCTATCAATCCCTAAAGCATCTAATCATTTGATGAAAATGCTCTTGACTTCTAACTGCTCTTATCAACTGATAATGTAACCATGATTCCTTCTTTATGAAGCTTGTAATCAACCATCACAGGTGGCATGGTAGCAATTGGTATAGCCTATTCTATATCATCATCAATTTTAATCACCAAATGCTTTTTCAGCTCAGCTTCATCATCTTCTTTAACTTCTTCAGCTTCATCTGTCTCTTTGTCTTCCTCCATTCTTTGTTTCTTTGAAGATTCTTGTTGTTGCTCTTTCCCTGCTCTTTTCCTTCCAAGCATCTTCTTTCTGCTGCCTTTAGCTTTCTCCTTACTACCTTCTTCCTTCTTTTCATTGCTTTCTTGTGCCTCAGAACTCATAGCCACAAAGGTATTTACCCTCTTCATCTCCTTGTCAAATAGCTTTTGAATTTCATCATAGCTCTTTCCTATCAACTGTTTGTGTTTGTATCCACCCATGTGTTTAAGATAGGTAGACATTAGAGTTCTCTTTTGTGCCTTGGTAGGAGGTTTGTTTCTCTTTTCTCTGTGCTCATAGAGGAGCAAAATGTTTTCTTCTTTCTCCGATGAGATTCATAAACAGTTTTCCTTTTCCTCGTCTGTCATCTCTCCTCTCTTCTCTTTTATAGAGTCTCTCATCCAATATCTATCAGCCACCATCTATAGCTTGATTTGTTTATTTTCCCATGATTCAATTTAATGCTAAGTTAGCTTATTCTTGATTTTTGCCTATTTCAATCTTTTCTTCTCTATAAGTTCAGCCTCTAACTGAGCTGAAGATTCTGCCAAATATTCATCAAGAGCAACTCTATTTTCTTTTTAAAAGGAACGTCAGACCTCAATCATGATTGCTTTCTCCCTTGTCTTAGTAATTGAAGATTGCGCTCTTGTGGAGTTCTGAATCACTTGCTCTTTTTAACTATAACCTCTTAAACATGGTCTTGTAGTTTGTATGTTGTTGTAGCAGCAGTATAACCAACTTAAAGTTTAGCTGCTTTGATTGAATAATGTCTGAGCCAAAGTGATTTCCTCAACAGTTTGTAGGAGCAGTACTACCTACTGGAGTAACAGCTTCAACCAGCACACTATCGATTACCACTATGTACTCTCTCAATCTTCTATTTAGCTTCCACAAACATCTCATCATCATCCAAAACTCCAGTATCAAACATTAAGTCTTCATGCTTCATTTCTTGAGTTTCATTAACCAGGGTGACCTCAACATCTGCATTAATATTTTTAATTCTCCTCCCCTGTTTGGATGCATCTTCATGATCACCCAAACTCTTTTGATCTTCAGAGGACTCAACTCTCCTAGACATACCAACTTTCTTTAGTCTTTTTAAACCTGTAGTTCTTAACTTCTTCTTCCTTTCCAACCTCCTAGACCCTCTTCTTTAAATCAGCAATCTCCTTGCTTGACATGACCTTCTTTTCCTACTAAAAAAATTTCATGGAACCTGTGTTTGTAATTTGGTACATAAAACCATCAAATCATTAAGTTGCATGCTATCCTCACCACTAGGTAGTGGATCATTGGAAGGTGTGGGTACATTTTCCTCATGTCAGTCGTCATCTTGAGCAACTTCTGCCTCATTCCTCTGTCCTTCTCTGAGAAGCTTTTATTTCTGCTTGGGTTGAATAGATGTAGAAGGTTGATCAACAAGGTATTTGCTTAGAAAGTCAGTTGGATTGACCTGAATCCTCACCACACATTCTTAGCAGAAGCTTGAACCATCAAAGTATCAAAATAAGTTGTTATTCTCCTAGAAAAATCCTTTCCATCTCTCTTCATGTTAGCAAAAACTTTCTTTGTGTGGGAGGGATTAACAAAAATCTTCTTATGATGTGACATGTCTCCAAGCTGTTGATTAATGAAAACTTGTAGAAAACGTGGATACATCAGGAATTTAACCCCTCCATCTAAGTGTTTCACCATAGCATCAAAAATGTACTTAGACATATTATCTTTCTGGGTTTGTTGCCAAGTCATATGATCAAAAAGCCATTGTACTACTATTCATTCCATGCAGTGTCCTTAAAAGAGAAGTATGATGCAAACAATATGAAATTAATATGCTTAAAACAGAGTTTGAAAAAGTTAAGCAAGAAAAAGATAGCATTGATTTTAAAATTAATAAATTTGAAAAGGCCTCAAAAGATTTAGATCAGTTGTTAGGAAGTCAGATAATTGACAAAAGTAAAAAGGGTTTGGGATATAGTGCAGTTCCTCCACCTCATCCTTTAATTTATAATAGACCTAACAAGCTAAATCTGTCTTATTCTGGTCTTGATGAATTCAAAGAGCCTGAATTCAAAGGTTATGGTCCTAAGAATAGTAAGCAAGAGTTTAATGTTGTTTGTAAAAATGAATCAGATAATTCTAAGGAAAATTCCGATAAGTCTTTGGTAAAAGAACAAGTATCACAGGATAAAAGTAGCTTTGTTAAATGCTATAGGACTAGCACTAGTAAGAGTGTTAGTGAAGTAGAACCTAAGAAAGTTAGGAAGAATGATGGTGCCCTAATTATTAAGGATTGGGTGTCAGATGATGAGGAACAAGATGAGTCTAAGCCTAAGTCTGAAAAGAAAAGTGTTATTCCTACTGCTGCTAAGAAAGAGTTTGCAAAACCTGAAAATCATGAAAAACCATTTAAAAAGTCAGTTAGGTATGCAGAAATGTATAGATCACAATCTCCTAGGGGGAATCAGAGGAATTGGAATGGACAGAAGTCCAATCAACTAGGAAAAGATTTTGTGATGTATAACAAGGCTTGCTATACATGTCAAAGTTTTAATCATTTGCAGATTAATTATCATAATCATCAAAGAAGAGGCATAATATATAAAAATAACTACAATAGGGTGGATGCCAAAAACATACACCCTAATGTACTCAGGAATATGTCTCCCAAAGCAGTTTTGTTGAAAACTGGCCTCACCCTAGTTAATACTGTTAGGCCAGTTAATACTGCTCACCCCAAAACAGTAGTTCATAGTGCTAAATCAAAGACACAATTTTCAAAACAAGAACAATCAACTGCTAAGAGGCCTTTTTATAAGCAAACAACATTAACTAGAAGATCTATGCATGAAGCAAAGAGACACTACTATACTAGAAGGGATTATGCAGTTAATACTGCTAGGTCTTATTCAGGACAAGTTAATGTTGTTAGGGTAAAAGGGGTTAATGTTGTAAAGTCCTCAGCTGTTGGGTTTGGAGACCTAACCAAACCTTATGGTGCATCAGCTTGCATTTAAAAACAACAACTACATAATGACGAGGCAAGATCCAAGACAGTAATGGCTTTGGTCCCCTAAAGGTAATCTAATTTCGCTATTTTTATTGTAGGGCATTGCCACAACAAGATGATAAAGGATTTGTTAAATATTAGGATGCTCAAGACATATGACTGGGAACATAGCTTATCTCTCAGATTTCAAGGAATTTGATGGAGGTTATGTTGCATTTGGAGGAGGTGCATATGGTGGTAGAATTACTGGTAAAGGAACACTTAAAACTGATAATCTTGATTTTGAAGATGTATACTTTGTCAATGATTAAAATTCAATTCTTTATTAGTGGTCTCACAAATATGTGACAAAAAGAACTATGTCTTTTTACGACACTGAATGTCTTGTCTTATCTCCTAAATTTAAGTTGCCTGACGAAAATCAATACTTCTTAAAATTCCGTAGAAAGGACAATATGTACAGTTTTGATTTGAAAACATTGTGTGCCTAAATGAGAAGCTTGAACTTGTATTGTTGCAAAGGGCACATTGATGAATCAATGCTCTGGCATAGGAGGCATGTCATAATAATTTAAAACATAAATAAGCTTGTCAAGGATAATCTGGTAAGAGGATTGCCTACAAAACATTTTGAAAATGACCGAAAAAAAAAAAAAAAAAAAAATAAAATCAAAACCTGTGGTTGCTTATCTTAAAGGGAAGCAACACAAAGCATTCTTGTCAACCAAAGGTTCTGATCCCATTACCAAGCCTTTGTTTTTGCTACACATGTATTTATTTGGTCCAACCTTTGTGAGTAGTTTAATGCATAAGAAGTATTGCTTAGTAGTCACTGATGATTATAGCAGGTTTACATGGGTTTTCTTTTTAACAACTAAGGATGAAACCAGTGAGATCCTTAAGAACTTTATCAAAGAAATAGAAAACCTAGTGGATTAAAAAGTGAAAATAATCAGAAGTGATAATGGAACAAAGTTTAAGAACAAAGTTATGGATGATTTTTGCAGAGAAAAATGTATTAAGAGAGCTCCTTAACAAAAGGGTGTAGCTAGTGGAGGAGAATATACACTAATTAAGGCTGCTAGAACAATGTTAGCTGACTCTAAACTACCTACCACATTTTGGGCTGAAGCAGTTTCTACTGCTTGCTATGTACAGAATAGGGTCTTAGTAGTCAAGCCTCATAACAAGACACCTTATGAACTTTTTAGAGGTTTTAAACCAGCTCTAAGTTTTGTGAGACCATTTGGATGTCATGTTACTATTCTTAATACTTTAGACAGTTTAGGCAAGTTTGATGGCAAAAGTGACGAAGGTTTCTTTGTTGGATATTCTTTGAGTAGTAAAGCTTTTAGGGTATACAACACAAGAACCAAGAGGGTAGAAGAAAACTTGCATATTGGGTTTTTAGAGAATAAGCCAATGATAGAAGGGAATGGTCTAAAATGGCTGTTTGATGTTGATTCTCTAACCTAATCTATGAACTATGTACCAGTTACTACAGGTATAATTTCTAATGAGTCTGCAGGTATACAAAGTGAGCAGGTCAAGATTGCATTGTGATGCCAATTTGGAAAGATGCTTCATACTTTGATTCACCTACCAAGGATGTTGATAATGGTGAACCAAAAACTGCTGATGATGCTCAAAAGCAGGTTGAAGATGGTCCAGATAATGAGAATGCTAAACAAGTTAAGTTTGAAGATGATAGCAGTACTAAAGATGTTAATGCTACTGGACAACATGTTAATACTGCCAGTCTTGATGTTAATACTGGTAGCCTTAAACTTAATGATGTTGGTCCATCAGTTAATACTGCTAGTTCAAATGATCAAGATAGCCCTACAAGATATGTTCACAATGGAGCTAGTCATACACTTGAGAGCTACTTATATTATGATTCTTCATGATAGAGGATGAACCATAAGTTTATTTTGGGGGGGAACATCACAATTCCCTAAACAGTTCCAACACACGCAAACAAAAATCATAAAGATCACCCAATGATAATGTGATTGGTGAAGTGAAGTCATCTGTTCAGACAAGAAGAATGACAAAAACCTACTTCTAAACAGGGTTTTCTCAGATGAAGTTAGAACAAAAAACACATGATACTCTGAATAATTTGTTTATAAATTGCTTGTTTCCTAACACAATTAAACCAACAAGCATTGCTAAAGCTCTATCTGATTCATCTTGGGTGGAAGCAATACATGAAGAACTTCTGCAATTCAAACTTCAAAAAAGAGATATTTTGGCTTGCTTCCACCCAAGATGAATTGCAGAAGTTTGAATTTTAAATTGCAGAAGTTCTTCATGCATTGCTTCTACCCAAGATGAATCAGATAGAGCTTTAGCAATGCTTGTTGGTTTAATCTGTGATAGGAAACAAGCATATAAACAAGTATTCAGAGTATCATGTGTTTTCTGTTCATATACATCACTGAGAAACCCTTGTTCAGAAGTAGGTTTTGTCATTCTTCTTGTCTGAACAGATGACTTCACATCACCAATCACATTATCAATTGGGTAATCTTTATGAATTCTTGTATTGGGAGTGGTTGGAACTGTTTAGGAATTTGTGATGTTCCCCAAATCAACTTATGGTTCATATTCATCACTGAAGAACTCAATATGAGTAGCTTCAAGTGTATGACTAGCTCCCATTGTGAACATGTCTTTAGGGCTATCTTGATCATTTGAACTAGCAGTATTAACTGATGGACCAACATCATTAAGTTTAAGGCTACCAGTATTAACATCAAGACTGGCAGTATTAACATGTTGTCTAGCAGCATTAACATCTTTAGTACTGCTATCATCTTCAAACTTATCTTGTTCAGCATTCTCATTATCTGGACCATCTTCAACCTGCTTTTGAGCATCATCAGCAGTTTTTGGTTCACCATTATCAACATCCTTGGTAGGTGAATCAAAGTATGAAGCATCTTTCCAAATTAGCATCACAATGCAATCTTGACCTGCATTAAGTTCACTTTGTGTACCTGCAGACTCATTAGAAATTGTACCTACAGTAACTGGTACATAGTTCATAGATTGGGTTAGAGAATCAATATCAAACAGCCGTTTTGGACCATTCCTTTCTATCATTGGCTTATTCTCTAAAAACCCAATATGCAAGTTTTCTTCTACCCTCTTGGTTCTTGTGTTGTATACCCTAAAAGCTTTACTACTTAAAGAATATCCAACAAAGAAACCTTCATCACTTTTGCCATCAAACTTGCATAAACTATCTAAAGTATTAAGAATAGTAACATGACATCCAAATGTGCCTATTAGTACTAGAGAACCCAAACGAACTATGAACTAATCTGTTGCAACACCCCTTAAGAGAAAGATTGCTGCAGAATCAACTAACCAGAAACCTAGAAGCATAATTAGGAAGCAATATGAGCAAATTAGTAAGACATGTAAATGGTGGTATTTCTAAGATCACACCATCAGGATATAAATAGAAACCTAAGACTAGTACAGTAAATGTTAAACTAAATGTTAGTATGCCTTTAGGAACCAAATCTAGAACTACTAATATTTCAGAACCCACGACTCTTAGGAAATCCACTGTATCAAATACTCCATCGTCTTCTAATTCTTTTGCCGCTCGTAGAGATAATTCTATTCATCATCGACTCTAGGTGCTCAAAGCACATGACGAGAAATCTCATGCTTCTAAGTAACTTTATGGAGAAATTTCTGGGTACGGTGAAGTTTAGAAATGATCAAATTGCATCTATTCTTGGTTATAAAGATCTGTTTCAAGGAAATGTCACTATTAAAAGAGTTTATTATGTCAAAGGGCTGAATCACAATTTATTCTCCGTTGGTCAATTTTGTGATTTGGATTTGGAAGTTGCTTTTCAAAAGTCTACATGTTACATCCGTGATTTGAAAGGAAATGATTAACTCACAGGTTCTTGTGGCACATATCTTTACTCCATTACTCTTCAAGATGATCTACTCCCAATCCAATTTGCTTAATGGCTAAAGCTTCATCATCATAAACATGGTTATGGCGTCGTCCGTCTCACATCTAACTTCGATAACCATCAACTTTCTGTTCAAAGTATGATAATTGTAACTGGCCTTCCAAAATTAAAAATCGTCAAAGATCATCTTTGTTCTTCTTGTGAGTTGGGGAAAGCAAAACGTAAGTCTTTTAAGACAAAAACTACCCCAAGCTCAAAGAGATGGTTACAAATTCTACACATGGACTTATGTGGTCCCTTGAGGGTAGAAAGCTTTAATGGTAAGAAATATGTGATGGTAATTGTTGATGACTATTCAAGATATACTTGGACTCACTTTCTTGAATCTAAAGGACGATACAGACACCAGAAGTTTCTCATCCGTTACCTCAAACTTGTTTAAAGAGGACTGTCAATGCTCAAGTTAGAACAGTTCAACTGACAAAGGCATGGAATTTTTGTATAAAACTCTGCTACCTACTTTTGCACAATAAGGGAATTGAACTCCAGAAACGTCAACATGCTCGAACACTTAGAACAAAATGGCGTTGGTTGAAGACGGAACCGACTCTTGTTGAGGCTGCTCGAACTATGTTAAGACGTCGCAAAAAGTGCCTTTGTTCTTTGGGCTGAATAATTGCAACAACATGATTTCCTCAAACCATTTGACGATGTCACTCATAATCCGCGACATATAGAAAAACACCTTAACATAATCATAAATGGCCAGAAACCATCCTGTAAATACTTTCATAATTTTGCTCTCTTTGCTACAAATCGTCCGAGGTGGTGTAAAATCTTGAAAAGGATGAAAGAAAAAGGAGATTGATGTGTCCGTATTGTGTGGTGTATATTTTTATAATCAGTTTAAATTATAGTTTGCCGACTTAACCAAAAATAACACTTTAACGGGCAGTGTACCCGGTCGGTGGTAGATTCATGGTAAGTAGGGTGTCAAACACTTGAAGCGAGGTTAAATCTCTCAATTTATTTATATCTTGGTTATCTAATCTAAGTTAATTCTAATCTAAGTCAAACCTATGCTAATCCTATGTTAGTTCTAATCCTAATTCTAACAGGTAAAAGGGGGTTTCAGCCTGAGAGACTGGCACGGGTTTGGTTGGTGACTACAATCAATTCAAGACACTTTAACCTACGCAAGCAAATTAACAGAAGATAAAAGAGCGGTCGAGCCTTATGATAGAAAACTGTATTAGCCATCATTAATCTGATTAGAAGTTGGTTTGTTTATTCAGTGCAATGATTACTTATCTCGAAGAGGCATATACATTCTTTAGAACTAACGGTACCTTCATCCTAAGACCTAGACACATTAATTCTGTCACAATTAAAGCATCCGCATAAAGCATCCTTATATATTGATTATAATTCATCTAGAGGACGACACCGTGTATGTCGTACGAACCCTAGCTCATAGAGACTTTACCCACTTACTGCTTAACGGTAATTTGTGTTAGGTGGTAGTCCACAATCCAAACTATACCAATGATCAGAACTTATTAGTTAGTACTAAGCCACTACCTTCTACGGTACAACCAGTTTAATCAGGCAAGCAATACGTTATATATGGATGATCCTATTTGTTTTCCACCATTACACAATAATATATTTGGGAGCTATCCCCATACTCTTAACTATGCCCAAACAACACCGAAGTTGCAGCGCATTAAATATGTAGGACTAGACCCAGTTGAATGATAGGTCGCATACTTAAGCATCGTAACTTGATCAATGTACAAGTATCATGTGATAAACATAATCAATAATCAACGATAAATTAAGAAATCGAGATATAAACAAAACAACATTCAGAATCTTCATAATAATAGGCTAAAACCTGAAGGTATTACTTACAAACATCGTAATTTAAAATAAGAAGTAATGGTTTTAGCCAAGGTAAACTAACCGAGTTAACGAATGATACCAAAAACTAAACGATTACAAAAGTATAAGAAATTACACGTTGTCTCCTATGGATTGGAATGCGTTGCAAGACCTCTTCTGCTCTTTTTCTCTTCTGAAAATCGACTTTTGTAGTTTAGGTATCAAGAATGTGATTTAGCATAACGTAAACTTGTTTTTTGAGTTTAGTATTATATAGTTCTACAGTCGGTGTCGATACGGCGTATCCAAGGTATTGGATGCGACGTATTTGGGTTTCTTAGAATAGGGACCACGTTTGATATCTTCCAGAATATTTTATTCCTATATAGCTTGAATATGGCGTATTGCCTTTCCTGGATATGGCATATTGGACTTGTTTCCTTTGTGGTCTTTGGTGAGTGTAGGCATGGATACGCCGTATCTTCCTTGATGGATACGGGGGGCTCGTAATAGTTGTCAGAATAGTAATGTTTAAAATCTTCGTTAAGCTCTAGAATGCCACTTTATGCTAATATTCACCAAGTACTCCATAGATTACTAACAATTCTCGAATATAATGATTAAGTAACAATTCTTTTGCAATAATTAATACAAAATGGGTTTAATTACATGTAGATAAATGATGCTATAGAATAGACGTATTTGAAGTCATCAATATCCCCCCCACTTAAATCCTTACTTGTTCCTCAAGAAGCCTTTAGAATTTTATAAAAAAAATGTATCCCTAGGGCTAGTTTTCTGTTAAAGCAATTATTTGATCTATTTACAAGTAACACAACCAAACACCTCAACAAAATAGAAGATGAAAACACACAAATCCCAACTAACTATGTGTAAACGATGTAACTAATTCGCTCAATTATTCGGTCGTGACGAGTATTCTATCATAAGCTTGCAAGGATATACATCCCAAACGGCGTAAAGCTAAGGAGTAACAAGTTTTATAAAGTAAATATGGTTTGTATGAATAAGGGCTTAGGGGTAGATACTCACAAATCTTATCGATACCAATATTCTAGAGGGCGACAAAGGAACACACATACACACCATAACGACGGGATAGAACACATGTGACTGAGCTCACACCCCACCTCGATAAGCTAAGAGTAGGAATAGTAGAGTAAATAGGGAATGGATCTTCTAACTTTCACCAATAGTATAAACTAACAAGGCAGCTAAGACTGCTATACATGGCCGTAACGACGGAATAGACAGCATGATTCGATCACATCGTCATTCACAAGTAAACCCAAGGTTAAATGATTAGAAAGGGAAATAAATTATTGTTAAATAAAACTAACGAAAAAATGAGAATTAAGTCTAAAATACAGATGCTTAGACACTTTTTTTCCCGACCGTTACCATGATAAAGACACAACTATTTACAACGTCTTGATCATAGATAAAAAACAACAACCTAAGTTAGCATTCCCGTAACGGTCAACTTCCCAATCATCCTATACTTTACATACTTTACAAGGCAAGTGGCGATATCTTTCACTTTATACAATACTCTACATCGTCGATTTGTATCAACGAATAATCGATCCTTCATGTAATTCCTTTGGTAGTTGCGAAACGATTATCTTCAAGCTTTCCTTCTCTTTTTTGTTGCGATTTTTCTAATTTTTTTGATTTTTTTGCTAACACTATACTACGAAACTTGGTGTAGTTTCACCATATTCACGATCATAATAATTCCAGATAATTCCTTCGATAATTCCTCGTTCTTCGGACGTACCATTAATTGTGATGGTAGTAAAAATACATGAGTTTTGACTATAATATACATTCCCATTTGCGATGTTTCCAACCGTACCAAAGATAGAAAATGACACAAGACTCGGGAAATACATACTTTACACTTTAAGCAACTAGCAACTGATAAATGGACTTAATCTAACAGGGTAGGCTAAGGTGTAAAGGTGTAACGAAACAAATAGTTGGTGTAATTCCTAAAGGATTGGCTCTACGGGTTGTTCTAGGGGTATCTTACTCTTATAGTGAGAGTAAACAAAGGGTTTATACGGGGGTTAACTAACCAGTGTAGTTAGTTAATAAACAACATGTATAGGCTTTTTGGGTGTAATCCTAAAAATTTACCAATTTAAACAAGTTACTCCATCTAAATCCATAGTACTCATCACTGTGATCTCGAATAGATATACCAAGCCAAGTTCTAAAGTCTACAACATCACCGACACACTCATATTTTATGGAATTTAGGTAAACATTTAGAAACGGATAAGGTTAAATCCTCACAATATCTAATAAGGGTTGTTGTGTGCGGGTTATGTAACATGTAATTTCACAAAAGTATGCTTGAAAACTTTTTAAATTTGAGTGTAATTTAAGCATTTTATGTGAAAAATAGGACAAGTATACATTCTAATTCCCATCCCCCTACTTGAATTATACAACGTCCTCGTTGTATAGATAAAATATTAAAAACGGGAATTTAAAGGAATTAGAATTAGAAACTCCCCGGATATTTTGCTTGGTAAATTCTCCAAGTTGAATTTATGAGCAAGGATGTGTGTTGTAAATGCGTCTGTATTCCATTATGACTACAATTACACATAGGATTCCAGATGATATATACTTCACCAACCTCATCGATTTCTTTGCAACGAGGTCCTGTGTAAAATATAGGAAAAACGATGCATTCTTATCTTGGTACCTACGGTTAATTTCAACTAAACTAAATACTAAATACGGGTTAGTCTGTTAAATACACCGTATCATGTGCATGAATACGCCGTATTTCTAGAACTGACAATAATGTTTTAAAGTGCATAAAAATAAAGGACTGATAACGTCCAGACATTCAATACGTCATATGGTATGAAACGGATACACCGTATTGATGTTTGGAAAGACAAACTCGATAAAAATAAATAACAATCCGGGTTGTCTCCCAGGAAGCACTTTTCTTTCAGCTAGTCTTTAAGTTAGACTTTTCCTTCCTTCTTCTTTTCCACTCGTCTCTGGTTACCATCCATCCTTTGTTCATCATGCGAAAGATTTCTTGTTATGCTCGGCATGCATCTTTGCTTATACACGTTAAATCATCATATTCGTCTTCTTTCACAGCAACATACTCTTCGTCATCTCTGAACGAATACTTGATCATCTTGAATCTTCTTATATTGCAAACCGACAACTTATGATTATCAAACAATTCCCATTCTCTTTCTTTACGATCACCGTTGGTATTTTCAAAGTCGTCCCAACTTTTCCAACCTTCATAATTCGGTTCAACATCTTATTATTTTAAAAAACTAATTATTGGAACTTAAAAATGAACAAAATTAAGCACTTGTAATGAAAACAATATTAAATGAAATCAATTAAGCTCTAAAATAGGATTATTAAAAAAAGTGCTTACAGAAGTGGTGTTTAAGATTGCTTTTGCTTGATTCTACTTAATACTTGTAAATAAGTTCCAAGTTAAGCTCAAATTTGAAAAATAAAAGAATGCTTAAAAATCCCTTGAGGTTGTCGCTTGAGCTATTTTTAATAAGAAAGAGTAAATTTAAACACTTTTTTGTTGAACAGAATTAAGGTCAAATAGGCAAACTCAGAACTAAACTCTAAAAGCTCAAAAATCTAAAAAGCTAGATTACAATATAAGCCGAGACAGAAACTAAGCTTATGAGAACTTAACAATCCACTACTAAGCAATTAATTCCAATCATTAAAACAGCCACTATACGCTAAGTTTCTAAAGTTAAAGGCTAATCTAAGTGACTACTGTTTTTGGAATTTTTGAGATTTTTATGAACTTTTAAAACAAATGCACCTTAAGGAATAAGCTAAAAAAATTAGAGCAAGTTTTATCTAACTTTAACTATTATTCTCATCTATAAGCTTTATGAGAATTTTAGACAAATCCTACATTACTACTTAATGAAGCTTAAAAAGTCATACAGTAGTATCTGATTGTTATAAGCTGATGCATTTGCAAATGAGTAGAAACAAATGCTGGCACCAAGGTGGTTGGTTTCTACTGCATAACGGCACTCAATAGAGTGTATAAAATCTTAGCAATCCAAGTCCAAGCCTAGGGAAAGTTGGATCAAGCTATTCACTATAAAGTAAAAGGTATACAATTACCCTCGTGCTGAGACATCTAAAATAAGCCATAATTTACTCATTTTTAACAACTAGCTTATGAAATCTCTTTTCCTAATGATAATTAATGAAATCAAAGCTGACTCAATTGTTTTGCACAAAGACCTTTGACTTAATGAAGTCAAACTAAGATAAACCAAACACTCCTTAAAGCTTCATGGACATATTTGAAAATCTGCTTAAAATGAAATCTTTAATTAAATTCCTTAATACCAGATGATTAACAGTTATTAACTAAACTTAAAATAACATAATCTAACTACTGAATTAAGCTAGAATGCAAGATCTTAGGAAATTACACTAATATTTTTGGTTTTTATGGATTTTTATGACAAAAAATAGAAACTAATGATCTATATCTATTTAAGCAAAAACAGATGATGAATAAGCATAAAATAACAATATAGCACTAAATTTATCAACTAGAAAACAAATAAGCACTTTTAATAAGCAAATAAGTAAATCTAAGCTAATTAGGCAATTTAAAGCTAAAAATTAAAACAAGGAAAGTAAAAGGAAAACTTACAGTTTGCCTAGCTTAACAAGGCACAAAATGACTCTCAGAGTCTTTGTACAAGCTTCCTTGTTATAAATAAGCTAGGATTAAAGTCCTTGAGAGCTCTTCCTTTTCTAGCTCTCCATCCATTAGCTTAAAAGTCCACAGGCAAAGGTAAATAAGTACTTTAGCTAGTTTTAGATATTAAGTATGATTAAGACCAAGTTAAGCTCAAATCATGAGCTTAGAGACTCATGAGAGCTGTTGAGCTTATAGGAGCTTATTTAGCTTTAGCTTAAAAATTTAGGACAAATGAAAAAGAGAGAAAGCTTATGAATGTTAAATACTGAATTTTATTAACAAAGCACCTGATTTACATCACTTTATAAAGAAAAGAAAGAACCATAAACATTTAAGGAAAATGACATTGGTAAAAAACGAAAATTTTAAGCTACCCTAAAGCTACTAAAAAAACTAAGATGTGTGTGTGTGTGGGGGAGAGCATTTATAGTGCCAAGTGAAGTCATCTAGGTTCTTGTTGATGCCCACGCTCAATATCCTAGCCAATCATTTCTTCCAATCATTTGAGGGCTACTGTAAGCCGTTGGCATCAAATTTTGAGTTCTGTGGCTATGCTAATGGATTGCCAATCTGTCATTCTTATAATGTGACAGCTTGTGCTAGATTTGTGAGTGAATATAGTGCAAATTCCTCATTCCTTTGTGCTTTCTCCATAGCCACGTGGCTTTGATGCTTGGGAGCTAATGATATGCTTTGATTTGACCCATTTGACCCTGCCATCTTGATAACGATCCCATGAATTGACTTAATCACCCCTTAATTTGGATTTGCCCCTTGTTTTACCCATGGTGAAAGATGGGGACGATGGGTGAATAGTAACAGTGTTTGGCGCCCAAATTATAACTGAAACGGGTAAATAATATTTAAACTTTGGGCTTATGGCATAAATGGTCCTTGTGGTTGGTTATAAAAGGTGTAGGTGTAAAAGGAAGTTTAGGAAATAGCAAGAATGGTCCCTGTGGTTTATGAAAGGGCTATTGGGCTAAGGGATTGGGCTTTTGGATTCAGGGTGTTTAAGAGGCCATTTAGGTTTACGCGGACGATCTCTTGAACTTTGGTACTTGAAGGGCTAAAGTGGAAATTTTTTGGAATTTTGTTGACTTTGTTGACCAAGTTTTGACTAGAGTTGACTATTGATTTGATTTTTCTGGTTCTGGATTCACCGGCTTTTGTTCATCTTGTTCTTGTGTCCTTGTTGCCCGTTTTTGTCGGTTTCATGTGGATTTTTCTATATCCGTACCTGCAACACACAGAAACAAATACAAGTATCTTTGCAATTTTTAGCTGGATTTCGTTTTTAATTGGGTTATTTTAGGTTACAAACGGATGGTATATTTTACACTTATCAATTCACCAATAAATGATTGTGTGTCCTCACGCATATCACATGCCTTTATAACCTAATTCCTTAAAACTTCCTCAAACTAAACCTTTAAAAGTAGCAAGATTTTTTGTTTAGAGAGCTAAGAGATCAGCAAGTTATTAAACACCGATTTCCCAATTTTCAAAGTTTTTTCTCTTTGTATGATTTTTTTTTTCTGATAATATTACCTAACTACAACTTATTTGTGTTGAACATAATGTATTGTTTATTTCTCATTGGTAATTTAAGGTATCATGAACAAAAAGCACAATTAAGTGTCTAATAGATAACTTCATCATTCCGATTGTTCACTTTTCATGCTAAGCTGAAAAAACAAGTTCATCGTTAATTACAAGTCATGGACACTAAACACTACCTATAAATATTATTGTGTTGGTATTACTTTTCCTCCCGCAAATCCTAGCTTTTGTATCTCAAGATTTTACTTAAGTCTTATTACCCGAGGCTCTTTTAAGGACTTTTATTTCGTTTACTTTTTAATTCCAAAAATTGATAGCGTAACGGTTAAGAACGCTTTAATTGATCATGGCCCTTTCAAAAGATTCAAAAATGGTCAATTAAGATTAAAATTCCACATTGAGGTAACCCAAAAAAAAAATAAAATATTTTCAGCTTTTATTAGGCTACTTAAGAATGGCTCTATTAATGTCATATACCATAGGCTCTTTAGACATGAATGGACCAATCTTATTTTGCACCATATACCTTAGGATCTTTAAGGCACAAATAAGACATAAAATTATAGCAACTTTTTAACCTCAGTCCCGGTAGAAGGCTACAAAATCCGCCACGCCTCCGACAAGATGTAGCAAATATATTTCGACTTCGGTAACTTCCTCGACCTTTTAGAAGGCTGTAACATCGGTTGTGAGCCGACAAGATACAACAAACTTTTATCAGTCTTGGATTATTATTGAATTCTACTTATCCCATATACCGTAAGGCTCTTTAAGGAATAAGCAAAATATTTATTAATGTGAATAATATTGTATTGCCAAATTAAGTTATTCCTAATGTGTACTCATCCTAATCACAAAGGAACTAAAGGAAAACTTCTAATTAACTAATTATTACTCAAAAAAAACCACTAAAAACTCTATTTATAAACACATATTATATAAAGGTGAAATAAGTAATGGGAGAAAGAAAAGCCTCAATTTAACACGTATGAGCTTGTGAAAAGAAATAACCATCTATTACATTTAATGTAATTGACTTATAAATAACACTATCATTTCTTGTTCTTCGCAAATACTTAGCCTATTTAAATCCAACTCGGCATATTTAAAATCTACTTGTGAGTTTGCACAAAGTCTTCATTTTCTAATTGATTTCAGTTAGCGATTGTTTAAAGTTACATGAGACTAACTGCAAACTATCATCATTAATTGTCGTAAGGAGAAAGCTAGAATCTACTCGTTCGTTGGGGTCAAAAATTACTTCTTATTCTTACCAACGGAAAACCTACATTCGTGTCTTAATTTTTTTCTTTTAAGACAAAACATTTTTATATTTTTTCATTTTTATCCTACAAATAAAAACTTAAAAATTTAAAATTTTTTCTATTTTTGTGGGAAAAATGGGTACGTGAGAACAAAACAATAAGCAGGCAACATCAAATCGATAGATTCCCTCCCCAAACTAAAACGAAACATATGTCCTCAATGTTTAAAGTTGGGTCTCTACGTAAATCTAAGCCGTTTATGAAGTATGCAAAGATAAACGTGAATCGATAAGATGAAAGGATATTGGATTTCCCTAAACTAATTTCACACAAAGGATGAGAAGCTTGAGAGAAACGGGATATAACACCGGACACGAGAGTCTTCAAAAATTTGTTGGGTTAATCCTGCAAAAATCATAACAAACAACAAGAAACCGGAAAAGGATAGCCACAACACATCACAACACATTAGAAAATAAATGGATAAGCATAGGGTGAACTCCCACGAAGTGGCTTGTTCTTGGTCACCGAGTCGCAAGCTCGACTCGATCCCTGAATTTAGTTATCCTTAGGGAGAGTGTGGAGATCTGGGAATACCTTGGGTGGTATGTCCCCTTCGAAGTAATGTTTCACACGGTGACCATTTACTTTTAAATTTGGGCCATCGGGTTGAGATAATTCAACAGTTCCATAAGGAAAAACTTGAGCGATAGTGAAAGGTCCCGACCAACGAGTTTTAAGCTTTCCGGAGAATACCTTTAACCGGGAGTTGAAGAGTAAAACTTGATCACCAACATTGAAGATTCGATTCTTGATCTTTGAGTCGTGAAGTTTCTTCGCCCTCTCCTTGTAGATTAATGAATTCTCGTAAGCTTGATCTCGAAGCTCGTTAAGTTCATTTAGTTGTAGCTTCCGATGATCGCCCGCGGTTTTAAGATCGAAATTTACGTGCTTAAGAGCCCAATATGCTTTGTGTTCAAATTCGACTGGTAAATGACAAGACTTTCCATAGACGAGCTGATAGGGTGTGCATCCGATCGGTGTTTTGAAAGCGGTTTGGAATGCCCACAAAGCATTGTCTAGCTTGTCGGACCAGGAGGCACGGTTTTCTCCTACCGTCCTTTAAGAATAGCTTAAGACCACGATTTGGACACTTCAACCTTGACCTACTCGTTTGAGGGTGGTGAAGCGGGTACGCTAAAGATGTGTGAATTCATATTTAACATCACTTTAGCAAATTGATCATTTACAAAGTGGGGGTCCCTCGATCGCTTATGATAGCTCTCGGTGTTCCAAATCGGGCAAAAAGAGACTTTAAAATTTTCACAACTACACGAGCATCGTTTGTGGGGAGCGCCTTTGATTCAACCCATTTTAAAAGATAGTCGACTGCTACAAGGATATACTTATTCCCTTTGGATAACGGAGAATAGGTCCCTTAAAAATCAATACCCCACATATCGTATGATTGCACTAAACTTGGAGAGCGTTTATGAGGCTTTTTCATCAACTTTGAGAAATTTTGCCTTTGTGTGATACGAATAACAAGTTTTATTATCAAATGGCATCTCGATATATAGTGGGCCAAAAGAAACCGGCATCAAATACTTTTCGAGCGGTGAGATTGGCACTATGATGGCCCCCGGTGGGTCCTTCATGACAAGCCTTGAGGATTTCAAGAGCTTCATATCCGATACACCACCTCACGAGATGATCTTGATCCGCAAATATACGATAGAGGTAGGATCTTCCCAGAAATAATGTTTTTACATCTTTGAAAAGTTTTTCTCTTTCTGTTGAGTTGTCTTTCCTTTTATGATAATATAGTTCCTCGCATAGGTTAGTTTGCAAAATTGGCAAACCATGGGGTTACTACGTTTTGATATAACTCTCAAGAGTTTCTAAAGGAAAATGTTTGTTATGTCTTTGTTTCCAAATCATTCTTTGTGATGATTTTCTCGAGGTCTTGAAATTGATCGGGAGCTAGATTTTCACTTCCTTTCTTGTCAAGAATGGTGATATCGAACTCTTATAGACTAACATCATCGAATGCAACCTTGGTTTGGCCATCTTGTTTGTTCATGTAGTATTTCAAAGCAGGTGGTCGGTACTAACACAATGCTTTTAGAGAAGACAGATTTGGCCAAAACTTTTCAAAAGATTGGATATGTGCATAATTAACACAAACCATTTTTCCATTCTAAACGCAACTTAAAGACTATAAAAGCACCAAAATTACATTGTATTTGTATGTTTTGCATTTGTATTGTGCAGGAAAGGATATTCAAGAAAAGGAATAAAGAAGAAATGCCAAAAATCATACAACAAATCTAAGTATACAGGGTGGAAAGGGCAAAGTCAAACAGTCAAGCCAAGTGAAGAATATATTACTGAGGGGCCTAAAACTGCCAAACCTCAATTTGTTATTACAAAAAGATAAAAGACATGGGTCAAAATTGCACACCGGGTAGAGATTGCATTCAAGTTATATAACGTGAGGGACAAACCTGCCTACTTCCCTAAAAGCCTTCTTTCCCGCCTTGACAAACCCAGTTACAACTTGTATGTCGCCCCATACTTCTCCTGCCAAAATACCACTAGATAACCTAGCCAAAATCATTTCATCCACCCTACTATTTCCCCAGCTTTATAATGCCTTGTTGGCAATCCCTTCCATTCCCAATAGCATTTCGATGGTGAAGATTGTCTCCAAAGAAGCACAAATGAAATAAAAGGCTGGGATTTGTTGTAGAATCCCCTCACACAACAAGCACACTTCGTTTTTGCTCTCCAAAGAAGCACAAGCTGAAAGTCCAAGACTTCGGCTATAAATAGAGCTTTTTGTAAGCCTTTGAGGCATCTAGTTTTTAGCTTTTTAATTAATTTCAGTTTTTAATCTTAGCTTAAATTTTTAAGTCATTCACAGCTTTTACTTTCAGCTTTGTAACACTTTCAAGTTTTAATACAATTTGAGTTTTAAATCAATTTACAATTCCAAGTGTTAAGTTTCTTAATCATATTGTTCTGTGTTCAAAAAGCTATCACCACAGCTTACTTATAAGCTGTTTTCATTAAGTAAAAATAAAAAGTTAAGTAGTTAAGAGAAAATCACAAATATCACTCTCAAATATACCACAGCTTATGTTATGGATGATAAGCCAGTTCTGGATTGCTTATGGACCTCTCACTAGCTTGTTTTTAAGCAAGCAGAGCTTGTAGATCCCCCCCCCATTTTGGGTTTGACCCTGTTTTGAGCAAGGGTGTTGTAAGTTTCTCTTTTTCTTGCTTTCTTATTTACTATAGAACTGCTTATTAGTGCTTATTCTTGACTAAAACCTGTTTATAAGTATTCTATTTTGTTATTTAACAATCTGTTTTTAATAATTAAGGACCAAATCAGCTTAATAATAAAAGAAAAATGATTTGTGAAAACTTTAAGGGGTATTTTGAACTAACAGTACTAACTCTTTAGTTAGTACTGCTAGTTCATTTTTGCTATTTTTTCACTAGCAGTGCTAACTAAAGCTAGCAGTACTAACTCCAAGTTAGTACTGGTAGTTAAAACTGTTAGTACTGGTGGTTCATTTTAGCTTATCAGCTTATTATTTCTGCTTATTTAAGATTTCTTTAGCTTTTTAGGGTAGATTAAACCATTTTCCTTTACTGTTTTTAGGAGTAAGCTTAGTAAGCTTATTTAAGTTTATTTTTCTTTTCAAAGTATTTTCAATAATGTATCAGTTTGTAGCTTTTTAGCTTATTTGTCATTTTAGTTTATTCTAGTCGTTTATTCCTATTACTAAGTGCTTATTAAGGTTAGTGGAACTTCTGTTTTAGCTTATTTGCTTATTTATTGTCTCTTTGTGTTTTGTTAGCCTAGCAGTACTAACCTTAAGCTAACAGTACTAACTTAAAGCTAGCAGTACTAACTCCAAGTTAGTACTGGTAGTTAATACTGTTAGTACTGTTGTTAGTACTGTTGTGTTTTAACTTGTGTTTTAATTTATTTAATTGCTTTTTGTATTTGCTTATTTAGAGTTAGTTTAGCTTATTTAATTTGTCTTAAGTTTATTTGAGCTTATTTGTGCCTTAGTGTAAAAGTTTTAAGTGTTTTTGCCATTCCTAGCTTTTATTCTTGTCCTAGCTTCTTCTCTTTGCTTATTTTTATGTGCATTTGCTCATTGAGTTTAGTTCCCAATCACATCCTTGTCATTTTCAAACATCAATCGTCAATCGTCCTTCGATTTTCCATCTCTAGCCTCGTTGGGACATAACGACCCGGGAACACTCTATACTGCTTCCGGATTCATTGCTCTCGCGTGTTTTCGTCCCTTGTTGTGTGTTTATATATGTTTACGTTTATTTACACACATAAATAAGGGGTGAGTTCGCGCGAGTCAAATTTTGGCGCCGCTGCCGGGGAGGCTTCAAAAGATTATCGCTACGTATTGACAATTTGTGTTTAAAGCTGTGAATATTTTCTTTATAAAAACATAAAAAGTACAAAAATATTTTTTATTTTCTTTTATTAGTATAATTATCATATAAAAACAAAAGAAAAAACCAAAAATATAAAAACATTTTCCATAAAAAGAAATAAAATTCACAAATTGGTAAAAATACCAAAATATAATATTCTCAATCGAGGTATTATCATAATAACTTCCGGTGAACTTATTGGTTCCCAAATCGAACAAAAGATTCAAAAACTCGCCATTTGTGTCTCTTACGACATACGGCTCACCTTGAAAAGATTAAACAAGCTATAAAGTGGGTATAAGGAGGGTTGTTCCTAGGAACTACGACCCGAAAGGAGAAATAAGCTTCGCGCTATTCCTACTCCTCCGCTCACCTGTGCGTTTATCTTTTTGAGAGCTACCGTGAAGTAAGTAGATTATTTGGTTAAAGTTGTCTTATCTCATTGTCCGTAAAAATCATTGTGAATAAATCATTAAAAAAAAAAAAAATTAGTGTAAATTTTCTTTTTATATTTCTATTTTGTGCATGCGCACTCGTTCTCAAGCCCGTAAACATCAACAACAGCAAGTCCAACGAACTTCTGTTGAACCACCAAATCTTGAGAAACCAAATAACAAACCTCCCAAAGATACGATGGCTGATAATCGAACTATGGCAGAATTGCTCCAGGCTCCCACCGAGGGATACGAGGACGCTGATTGGTTGTACCTGAAAACGAAAAAAAATGGGCAGCAAATTTGGAGATCAGCATTGGGTTACTAACTCTTGTCCAGAATAAGGCATTTTCTTCGGAAAGACAAAGAGGACCCAACATCCCACATCCGTAACTTCAATCAAACACCTCTACTTTGAGGTATCCGAAAATGTCCCCGACCGACATCAATTAAATTTGATGCTTTTTCCTTTCTCATCTCGAGAGGCAGCCGGAATATGGCTTGAGAAAGAACCCCCTCGATCACATTCAAACATGGGATGACTCTCGTTGCTAAATTATCAATCAAGTTTTTTCCACCTTCTAAAACTACAAATCTTCGACACGCACTACCTAATTTCAAACAAAGATTTTGATGATCATTTGTGAGGCATGGACGATTCCAAATATCTTCTCCGAGCATGTCCACATCATGGTTCTTCGAGCTTCACATCTTGATACATTTTTCATGCCTGAACTGTGAATGATCAAACTCTTTTAACTCCGCCGCATGTGGTAACTTTTGGGACAAAAGGCCCGCTGATTGCTCAAATCATCATCGAAGCAGTCCCAATTCGTCACTCCCGAAGCAAAGCCATTGTTGCTAAAGTGAGTACGAGCGCTTCCACCTCCGGAGTATCTCCCGATGTTGCAGAATTGAAAGATATGGTTAGAGCTCTACTTCTCGACAAGCAGACATCTCCAATTCCAGTTCCAGCTCCCGCTCCCGTAAAAGCGGTTGAGCAAAGTTGTGTTACCTGCGGTGGTGCCCACTCATATCGTATTGTCCGCTACCGAATAGCACAAATTACCGAGATACATCCAAGAACACGTCTCCAAGCAGCCGCATAAATTTCAACCAAGGAAATTCTGTACGTCCGCCACCGATGGCAAACCAATCAGACCACCCCGGTTTTCCTCCCCTATGCAACACAACAACCAAGCCAACAATCAGAATCGTTGGAACCAAAACCAAAACCGTGGGAATGGCTACAACCAGGGTCAAATCCAACGACCCCAGGTTCAACAACAAGCCCCAATGTATCAACCCCCGGTTAATCAACACCCAGCTTACCAAGCTCCAGCTCATCAAGCTTCGGGTGTGTCAAAAACTGATTTTGAGAGCTATGTCAAGGCTAATGATGCGGTTATGCAAAACATGCAAAACCAAATGTCCAACATAACCGACTTGCTCACCAAAATCGTAAATTCCAACCAAGCTTCTACTTCAAGCTCGGGTTCTCTTCCAAGCAACACCGTTGCTAACCCGAAGGGTGAATTGAAAGCAATCACCACCAGAAGCGGTGTTTCATATGATGGACCTCAAATTCCACCTCCGGTGGTGGAAGTTGAAGCCGAGGTGACAAAGGACACGGTGCCTCCTAACAAAAGTACCAAAGACGTCCAACCTCCGATAGTCCAAATTGATGAACCAGTTGTCATGCCTAGATCCAAAACGACTTTACCATATCCATCTAGGGTAAACAAGGAGAAAGTCCGCGAAAAGGACGACCTTTTAGCTTTGAAATTTATGGAAATTTTTCGGAATCTCCACTTCGAGCTGAGCTTCGCGGATGCTCTCCTACACATGCCTAAGTTTGCACCGATGTTCAGAAAGCTTTTGAACAACAAAGACAAAATCTTGGAAAAACCAATAGACCACGGTTAATGAAAATTGCTCGGCAGTCATCCTAAAGACATTTCCCGAAAAATTAGGAGACCCGGGTAGATTTCTAATACCGTGTGATCCCGCAGAGTTGATGAAGAGAAAGATTCATTTGCCTAGGCCGATCTCGTGTCAAGCATCAATCTAATGCCGCTCTCGTATTGAAAAGCTTAATCTCCAAAGACTAATCAAAACAAAGATATATGTGAGTTTTAGCCGACCGATCAATCACCACTCCCACCGGCATCGCCGAAGATGTATTTGTAAGGTTGGAACCTTCTATTTTCCATCCTGATTTTGAGTGGTAGTTACTTGAATGCCTGACCCTAGAGTCCTTTGATTTTAGGAAGACCATTTTTAAGAACGACAAGAGCCTTGATTGATGTACACGGTGAAAAGATGACCTTAAGACATGATGACCAATCCGTGATTTCCAAAGTAGGAGATACGAAAAATTTCTCCTACAATGACATAGAAACAGTTAACAAGGTCGACTTTTTGATATGCTTGTGAGAATATTCTCAGAGATTTTAGGATTCTCGGAAGTAATTAGCAAATGAAATTCCACTCCTTACCTTTGAACCTATTGGTTAGAACCAGCTTCTCCCACCCTCACTCCATTCGAGGGAATGGATTTCAATTCATAAGAAACGAGGCTGAACTTTCTGATACTTCGATAAATTCGGAATTGATGAATGCCAAAATGTAATCCCTAGGAGGACATTCTCTTCTTGAAAGCTGATCCCCTAAATAGTGAGCCCTTATCACCACTTCCCGACCATGCAAAATCCATTTTTCCTGAATGTTAGAAAAAGACTTAAGATTTGTGAAGCCAAAACAGATGAAACATCAATTGATAAACCTCCGAGGTCGACTCAAGGACTTACCTCCCCACCTC
Source organism: Tanacetum coccineum (assembly GCA_026074375.1). Lineage (NCBI taxonomy): Eukaryota > Viridiplantae > Streptophyta > Magnoliopsida > Asterales > Asteraceae > Tanacetum > Tanacetum coccineum. Next base: position 30,967 of record BQNB010030534.1, read on the forward strand.
GAATATGCATTTTTGGAGGGTGACAACAAGTTACCAGTCATCATTGCTAAAGATTTGAGTGTCGGGGAGAAAGCCGCTCTCATAAAGGTGTTGCAGTCCCACAAGCGAGCCATCGCTTGGAAACTCTCCGATATCAAGGGTATTAACCCGGAATTTTGTACTCACAAAATTCTAATGGAAGAGGACTACACACCAGCGGTCCAACATCAGAGACGGGTAAACCCAAAAATCCACGATGTCATAAAAAAAGAAGTTGAAAAACTTCTTAACGCTGGATTAATTTACCCTATCTCGGATAGTCCCTGGGTAAGCCCGGTACACTGTGTACCAAAGAAAGGTGGTTTTACCGTAGTTGAGAATGAGCAAAATGAGTTGATCCCAACTCGATTAGTTACGGGATGGCGGGTATGCATTGACTACCGAAAGTTGAATGAAGCCACCCGAAAAGACCACTTTCCACTACCATTCATGGACCAAATGCTCGAGAGGCTTGCGGGAAACGAATACTATTGTTTTCTCGATGGTTTCTCAGGTTATTTTCAAATTCCCATCGACCCAAATGATCAGGAAAAGACCACATTTACTTGCCCTTACGGAACATTTGCCTATCGCCGCATGCCCTTTGGCCTCTGCAATGCACCAGGCACATTCCAAAGATGTATGATGGCAATCTTCCACGACATGATCGAAAAAACGATGGAAGTGTTTATGGATGACTTTTCGGTTTTTGGAAGTTCTTTCTCTACATGCCTAACCCATTTGGAAAAGATGCTTAAGCGGTGTGAAGACACCAATTTAGCTCTAAACTGGGAGAAAAGCCATTTCATGGTTAAGGAAGGCATTGTTCTTGGACATAAAATCTCCAAGTCGGGAATTGAGGTCGATCGAGCTAAGATTGACGTTATCGCCAAGCTCCCTCACCCGACTACTATAAAAGGTGTCCGTAGTTTTCTTGGGCATGCCGGGTTTTATAGAAGATTCATCCAGAATTTCTCAAAAATAGCCCGTCCCATGACCCATTTGCTTGAAAAAGAGACTCCGTTTTATTTCTCCAAAGAGTGTATTGAAGCATTTAACACTCTTAAAAGGAATCTAACCGAGGCTCCAATCCTGATTGCCCCAAACTGGAATGAACCTTTCGAACTTATGTGCGATGCAAGCGATTTCGCTTTAGGTGCAGTCTTGGGGCAACGTCATGAGAAACATTTCCGGCCTATACACTATGCAAGTAAAACAATGAATGAGGCGGAATCACGTTACACCACGACAGAGAAAGAAATGTTAGCCGTGGTGTACGCATTCGAAAAACCGATTTTTCATTTATTAATAGAGCAGTTGAGATATTTCCGCCAAATACCTATGGAATATGGGTTTGACCAATTGGACTTTCATGCATCTACTATATATTCATATGATTTATTCACGATCACTTCAAATTACTTAATATTGGCCAACTAATATCTCTCTGTTTTATCTATTAAATTGCAATTAACCTTCTCCAGCCCTCATACTTACATCCACGATCCTATCCCACTTTATTAATCACAATTTTCATCATGGCAAGTTTGGATTTTTGTGATAAACACAATATGGTAGCGTTTATGGAAATATCTACGGGAAGTGCAGGGTTTCATCAGATCATATATTTCATCAATCGAAGTCATATTTGCTATGCACTTACTAAGAAGCCAGAGGTGTGTGTCTCCTTTATAAAACAATTTTGGAGGTCTGCTGAGACTTTGACTGATGGTAATGGCGACGTCAAGATTAATGCTACTATTGATGGACACTCACTTTCAATCACTGAAAGTTCTCTACGGCGACATCTCAAGTTGGATGATCAAGATGGCATTACTTCTTTTCCCACTACAGAGATCTTTGCGCAATTGGCGCTTATGGGCTATGTTACTGACTCAGATAAGTTAACCTTTTAAAAAGGTGCATTTTCACCTCAATGGATGTTTCTTATTCATAATATTCATTCATGTTTAGCCTAAAAGAAGACTGCTTGGGAGCAGGTTAGCAAGTTATATTGCAGCTTGCTGTCATTTGTTTAGCCACCAATAGAAAGTTTAATTTTTCTAGGATGATCTTTGAACACATGGTGTCTAACATCTCTAGTCCCCATAAGTTTTTGATGTACCTAGGTTTATCTCAAACTATGTTGACATGCAGAGACACAAGCTTCAACAACACACAAGATTTTATTCTGTTCCATCTTTAACAATGAAGGTGTTTAGCAATATGAAGAGATCTACCAAGGGATTTTCAGGTCAGGAGGTTGCTTTATTTACCACTATGTTAGATGATACCGAACCCTTACCTTCACCTTCTAGAATCACATCTTCACCTTCCCCTACACCTGAACCATCTCCTACTCAACCATCACCTACTCAACCATCACCTACTCAACCCATACCTACTCAACCCTCACCTACACAACTTTCACCAACATAACCTGGTACAGAATACCATCTTCCTACACCCCATGACTCACCTCTCTATGCTGTTCACTCATATGGAAGTGATGAGGGTAGTTTGAAACTTCAAGAATTGATGAATTTAGTTAACACTCTTTCTGACAGGATTGGAGTTTTAGAGGCTGACTTGTTGAAGACAAAGAAAACTTTCAAGTTATGTCCTTTTCCAAGCTTTTCTCAAGGCAAGAAGCACTAGAGTCGCAGTTAAAGTTTGGGATAAGCAAAGGAAACAAACTAGGGTTGTTTTTCATTGATGATGGGAGCCTTGGTGAGATGATTCTTCAATAACAGGGGCATAGAAGTTATTTGATGAAGATGTTCAAGAAAAAGCAAGTAATGACACTGAACTATTCATTCAAGAAGTGACTCCAACTGAAGTCATTCAAGATCAAGAGGGTAGTGGGAAAGCAAGTGATGAAATTAGTACTGCCGGTTTGAAGAAAGGTAATGCTAGTAAAGAAGTTCTAATAGTTAGTACTGCTGAGGTAAACCTTAGTACTGCTGGAGGAACTGTTACATATTCAAGAAGAAGTGCTGAGGAAAATATCAAGGAACGATAAGGAAGAAGCCATATTGATAGAGGAAGAGCCTCAAGAAAGAGTCTAAGAAGACTTCAACAAGAACAGTTAAGTATGCTGAATATGCAATTAGACTTGACGAGCAATGAATGGAGGAACAAAGAGCTCAAATTGCTAGAGATGAAGAGATTGCTAGACAGTGGGATGAAGAAGAAAGAAAAAGAGCTATGGATGAAGCTAAGACTACAAAGAAGATTGACTGGAATGATCCTTCAGTCATTAGATATCATTCTCTTAAAATGAAGCCAAAGACAATTGCCCAAGCTAGAGGATATGATCAAATATTTGAAGAACACAAGGGAAAATTACAAGATAAGTGACTTTCAGGGAATGTATTACAATGAATAAGGCCAATCTTTAAAAAGGTTGGGGATTTGTAATCAAATATGGTGCCTATGGATGCAGAGAAGGAAGTAAACAGCAAATGTCATCCCGAAAAAGATAGGAATCCTGAAAAGATTGGAAAGAAAGGTGGTTGAACAAGAGGAAAGGGAGAAGTGTCTGGAGAAGTTGTTAAAGAACTGGTGCCAAAGAGAAAGAAGTCTATTCCTAAAAAAAGCACAAGGAAGAGACAAAAGATGGAGGAGGATACAGAGAAAGAAGATCTCAAAGAATTTTTAGACATCATACCAGTGAGAAGGGTTCCCTATAAGAAGTTGAATCCATATCTACAAAGTTTCCAATTGTGGATTGGAAGTCTTATGTTTTGACTGAGACTTTCATGTATTATCAAGTATTCAGGGGAGATGGAAGTTCAAAGAATTATAAGATCTTTACTGAGATGCTTAGAGATTTTGATAGACATGATGTGGAGGAATTGTATAGTCTTGTTAAGGAAAGGTATAGGGATTCAAGACCAGAAGGGTATGATCTCATGCTTTGGGGGGATTTGCACACTATATTTGAGCCAAATGCAGATGATGAGTTATGGAAGAATCTGCATCAATACAATCTGCTAAGCTGGAGTTTGTATGATTTCTGTGGCATTCACATGTTATTGATGGAGAATGGGATGGCCATACATATGCTAACAGAGAAGAAATATCCTTTAAGCCAAGAGATGATCTCCAAGATGTTGAGGAGAGTTAGAGGTTGATCATGGATTTACATGGCGATTGAGCTGTCTCAGATGTTAAGATCTCAAGTTAGATGTGACTAGAAGTGTTTGAAAGAATCATCAGCATGAGGAAGAAGACAGAAGATTTCTTCTGAAGAAACTTGATGATTTAAAGGACAATCACAAGTTTAGGGGAGGATTGTTAGGAATAAATCTTCATATGACTTAATACTGCCAACAGTACTAAAGGAGTTAGTACTGCCAGTACAAAGTTAGTACTGCCAAGCTTACTTAATACTGCTAGTAGAAGGACTTAGTACTGCTAAATGGTCAAAGCTGATGAACTGAAGATAGGAATGCATGGAGAGTATTTCGGATATTTATATTTAAATTGTAACTGAACCTAAATGATAGGCTGATATCTTTGTAAAGGGTTCCTTGTATTTCTATAAAAGGAAATCCCAAGTGTAGTGTAAAATATAACTTTACGAGATAAAATTTAGAGAAAATTTGTAATAGCTTCAAGGTGTGTAACCCCAGTACTTCAAGAGTACTCGTATTATTTATAATATTGAAGCTGTGAGTTTTGTGTTCATTGTTTTGTTTGTGGTCATTACTGTTCCATTAATAAATTTCTCTAGAGTATCAAAGTGTAGATTCCGCATACACTTTGGTATACATACAAAGTCTCAATCTTTGTTATTTTGGATTCTTCCAAGGTAACAAACTCTTTATATCATAAAGAATCGATCAAGGCGTGGAATCAACAGTGACTCCGTCTCTAGGGTCTGTGTGCCCTTTTCTTCTTTGACTTTGGTGTAGAGTTGTTATCTCGTTCGTTTCTTCCCCAAAGGAGCCTAAGTCACGTGTATTTCCTCCAAAAGCCATCCAAGTGCTAAAAACACAAAAAGAAATAATTAAACACGTATTTTGAGCATATTTGATTTAGGGGGTTAAATTCCTAAAAAAAATTAAGTGAGTTTCTAGAACACAACATATACACATATTCATTCTTAATCAAATTCCTAACAGAATTTTTCTTAGAGAGGTTACCCAACCCTCTAATATTTCAAGCTGCAATTTTAATATCCAATAAAACACCTCATTCCTACTATTGCTATGAACTTCATCGTTTTCCATATTCCTAGCAATATCATTATCATTCACTTATACTTCACTAACCTCCTTATTCACCTTGTTTACATTCACATTGTTCTGCCCACTATCCCATGTTTTGCTCGCATTTTTGCTTTAATTAATTAATCATTTTATGACTCTGATTCTTAGATTCTTCTAAGCTAGGTTGCACTTTATTTTAAACAAGGTTATTAATACTTTCCATAATATTCTGGTTTGGATCATTCACAGTCACTTCCTCAATACTATCCTGCACTGCAAATTTATTTGTTTTGCAACTCATATTATCCACATTGCCTTTTTGCACAGACCCACCTTGTTTTTCCTTCTCTGATCTCTTACTTAACACAAGGTTTACTTTCACATTACCTGTACTTTCATTCTTTACAGGTTTAGGCACATATTTCCTATTTCAACCACTCTATCCTATATTTCCACCCATGTTACTAGATTTGTTTCAAAACCCCCTGTTGTGCTTTCATTGTTATTAGTTTTCCTTCTACCAATAAGTATGAACTCAGCATTATCCTCCTTGCTCTTCTTAATTTCATTCTCTTTCCTCTTAATTTCTTCAGCTTCTAAAATCTCTTTCTCACTTCTTAGTCTTAAAATACACTTCTCTTTAGTATGCCCAAATACTACACAATGCTTACACATAGGAGGTTTCTAGTCATATGACACTTTTACATTTTTGCTACCCTTCACCTCACCCTCCTTATTTTTGTAAACAAATTCAATATAATCATGTAATCCTCTACAAGCATCAACCTCCATAAGTACTCTAGAATAACTAGCTCTTCCATATCATCCTTTACACATCTGAGTAGTAATAACATCCACAATTAGAGGTTTTCCAAGCCTAATAGCTAATGCACTAATACCTTTGGTAGTCCATGCTTCTAAAGGAATATTTAGTATTTTAATACATAAAGCCATTTTAGTAGGCTCCTTACACTTTTGTACAACCATAGGCTTATGATGAACCATCCAAGGCCTATTTTCAATTAGATGATTCATGCTTTCCTCATCCCTGAAGTTAAACAAAAATACATCATTTCCATTAGCAATAATTTCCTTTAAGCCCTGTTTTTCCTACATTATGAATATTTGATCATTCAATTCAAACTCAGACATCTTACAACCCACAAAATAATCAGAAGCAGTGAGTTTCCATTTCCTACTTCTTTCATGAAGCAGTTCTTCATCAAAAATCACAACTTCAATCCCATTTTCACTAATAGTAGTAGGCACAAAGGAAAACTTATTATCCACCTCTATAACATCCTTAATCAACTGATTTGCATATGTAGCCCTATTAGTATCAACTCCATTACCATTATACTTTTCATTATTACCATCATTATTCAGATTATTAACAGATTTATTCACATCACCACTATCTATAACATTTTCATGATTTCCATTATCCAAATTAACATCATCCACAACAAAATCATTCATACTTTTACTTACACTAATTTCAGATGCAACAGTATTATCAACAACATTACCAATCGCAACACCTTCCTCATTATTCACCTTATTCCTAATTCCATCATTAGATCCCCCTCCTCTTCACTGATTACCTTCCCGAATTATGGCTCAATACCAACAACATGATTTTCAAATCGTTCAGGAACCTTAGTCTGTCTCTTAGATGATTGACTTTTAATCGACATCTTTAATTAAAAAAATAATTAAAATGAAATTAGTTTTTTTTTCTAAATTTTCAAAAAAACAAAATTTAAACGATTGAGACTAATCAATCAACTCTATTGAACCAATTGTATGGTTTAGATTAAGGGCCCGTTTGGTTTGTGGATGGTTTTAGGATTATGATTTGGATTTGAATTTAAATTTAGTTTAGGATTTGAATTTGAATTTGATGTAGAAGAAAGAAAATAATTATAAAATAAAAAGTGAGTGGATGAAATTTGAGGTGGCCCCTACAAAATTAGGATAAAAACTAAAACATATTTTGATAAAAACTAAAACATATTTTGATGTGAAATCCCGATCTTTCTTTAAATCCGGGAAACCAAACGGGATTACAACAAAAATGATACAGAATGGATAGAATTTAGGTGATTTTTATGGTGGAATTTGGCTGGAGAGTTTGTTGAGTTTTTGAGTATTCAATGTGGTGGGAGGATTTAAAACTCGACATTAACTTTTGCCTCTTGATTTGCCAATATCCAGGAATTCAGTTTCATGCCATTAATATGGCAGTGTTAATGATTTATGACAAAGCTTTCTAACAAAGACTCCCATCCCTACACGCCGGTACATTCCCTGGATAATGAATATGAGGTCAGTTACAACACCAATTAACACATCACAATGAATACGATTCAGTTTTATATAATTAATGTGAAGTATTCATGATTTAAAACCAAGCAAATCCATCTTTAACCCCAACCCATCTGAATATGTGCAGTCGTAGAGTATTAATGCTTCAATTGTATCATAAACTTCTGTCTTTCCGGTACCCCTCAACATCCCTCCTTCACTTCACAGCCTTTATAGCTTCCAGTAATAAACCGTCCCAAATTAACCCCCAATCCCCAATTTCTTCCCATTGAACATAATTGATTCCAACTCAATTATCAATACCTAATCCACCTTA
>BQNB010030534.1:41010-54793 GCA_026074375.1 Tanacetum coccineum
GTATATAAATACTTGTTCATACTTTATATTTCCTGGTTAACACGTAAGGTATCTAATCCTTTTCTTTTGTGTTCTTGTTAGTGTTTTAGTAGGTTGAAGTTCATGAAGCTAAGGTATTGTCTTTACCTTACAAGTACCCCTGACTTCACGAATATTGCAAATCTCGAAGAGCTAATTCTTGAAGGTTGTAAGAACCTGGTTAAAGTCCACCCATCTATTGGAATGCTTAAGAAGCTTCTTGTCTTAAATACGAGAGACTGCACACGCCTTAAGAGTTTTCCTTCCAATTTGGAGATGGATTCTCTTAAAATTCTGATTCTATCGGGTTGCTTAAAAATGAAAAAACTTCCTGAAGACTTGGGCAGGATCAAAAGCTTAACAGAGCTTCATATTGATCGAACTTCGATTACAGAACTTCCTTTGTTTGGTCAACAAGAGAGTATCCGGTCTAGATGGTGGACTGCTCCTTTTGGTTTACTAAGTAAACAACAACATCCCCAAAGATCACCTTCATTGGCAGGTTTCCATTTGTTAAAGTCTCTGAATTTCAGCTACTGCAATTTAGTACAAATTCCTGAGAGCATTGGATGCTTATCATGTCTAGAACGTCTAGACTTGGAAGGGAACAATTATACTATCTTGCCTGGAAGTTTGACTCAACTTTCTCATCTTTTTTCACTTAAACTTGATGGTTGCAAGGAGCTGGAAGTGTTGCCCGAACTTCCACATAGCCTAGAGTATCTTGACGCATGTGATTGCACCTCCTTAGGTTCAATTACGGGATCATCCAAAGACCCAATCATGATCAATAGGACGAATAATCTCTGCAATTGTCCAAAATTGTTTACGAATGTTGCCATTGAGAGCCAGGTGTTGATATCGGAGACTCAATGGCTCGAGTCATCTATAACTTCCCAAGGCTCTACAAACCGAATTTCTGCTTTCCTTGAGTACGCGGGTATCCAGAATAACAGATGTGAAATTTTCCGTTTTCCAAGAAGTAACATGCATAATTTGGATATAATGTATGAGGGAAATAGCATCCCAGAGTGGTTTACGAATAAAAGTATGGGAAGTCGTGTAAAGGTGGAATTGCCATTAGATTGGAGCTTCAGTAAGTTAAGGGGATATGGAATTTGTGTTGTTTTTAAGAGAAAAATACCTTCTATACATTTTGGGTACTCTGTAGAGAACTTTGATGGAGCTTATTTGGGAAGATACGATCCAAACTACTATACAGAATATTTTAAGGGTAAGCCATTAAGAATGGATGAGTCAGATATGATATGGTTGAGTTATATGACGAAATATATACGGACATTGAAGGAAGCAAAGAATTTTGTAACATTTTGTTTTGATGAGATTGAAGATATTGAAGTAAAGAAGATGGGTGTAAGACTTGTTTGTGATGAAGATTCAAATCAAGAAGAAGACATTTACAAGACCTCCCAAGTCTATCACAACATGGCGGGGCCTCGTGCTTGACTGGGCTTCGTGGATATCGTACCGTTAGTTGGTCATGGTAGTCCAACAGAAAACCATAACAGAAGTGTTTCCCTTGTATTGTTAGCCACAAATGATGCTCAAATGTAAAACTATATATTTTTATTTATTAATCGTCAATGTTAAATTTTAGTGTTTTGTTAATGGATTTAAGTTAAAATAATAATCGTAGAGAAAATGAAAATGATCTACTTTTGTTGTAGTAGACACCCACGAATTGTTTTGTGAAACGTCTACAAGTAGAAATCATTCACTCAATGTCCGTAGCTATTATTTGTAGAATATTTGGATCTCCCACATATTAAGAACAAAGTGTTCGATTATTAACCACTATTTATACTAATGGACCCTAAGCCTAAAGACATGATTACCTAAACTCTAATGGACTCTAAGCTCACAGACCGGGCTTGAGGCGACTAATTTAATTCATAAGATACTCATCCGCAGTTCGAGCGGCGAAATCGCGAAAGCTCAGACCGGAGCGGAAAACAAAATAAAATATTAAAGCAATAACTAGTTATTTGATGAAGACATCCGTCATCAAGCGGAGACTGATGTTCAAAACAGAAAGTCACGAACTGATAACAAGTATCCCTAACCGGGATAAACCAAATTATCTTTTTTTTCATACGGGATAAACCAAAGTATTCGAACCTGGATAAGTCAAAGTATTCATTTTTTTAATCAAACACCAAGACGTGGGCATAAACCAAAGCCAAAAATAAAGAAAATAAAAAAGAGATAAAGCATCACGCAGTCACACATGGATGTGTTTGAGGCTTAGATGATAAAAAAGGAATGCAGAAAATCAAAATGTTTGGATAAAATATATGGCAGCAATTGGATGTTGTGAATAAACTTTTTTTTTCTAAGGGTTAAAAGGTGGCGGCTAGGGTTTGACGGAGTTGTTTAGGGAAGGCGGCTTAACGTAGCCGCCTAGGTCTGGGGATGAGACCCGCTCCGATACCATGTTAGACAATGAAAACCCGTAGATGTAACTTTATTATTAACCACTATTTATAGATTAACCTAAACCCTAATGGCCCTAAGCCCACAAACCGTGAGCCGACTACCTTAATCTATCTAATATTTTTTTGGGGAGTTATGGTTACATAACCAAAAATATATAATAAATCTTTGATCGTATCTATTTGATTGACTACTTGACAATGCTTTCATTTTATAATTTCGTTGATCTATATCACTTTTGTTTATGACGAGCTTTCCAGTAAACCACACACAAAGTTGACGGAATGTATATGAGTAGAATTCAATGACTATACCAAATAATTGTGACTTTGTCAGCTTGTTTATCACTACAACTAAATAGTCTCCACATATTTGAAGCATATACGTACACTTGAAAGTGTGTAGATTTAAAAGTTCACATTTGACCCGCCGTGAAGTCGTGAACGAAAGTGGCGTGACAAAATTTGACTAAAACTTTTCATACATTTAAGTGTGAGGATATGTATAGAATTCTACACTCTTAAGTATGATGCTTTCTAACTAAATTGTTGAGTGTTGATTTGAATTGTTCACATTTCCAATTGTGAGGTATTGAACTAAATTCTTCACACTTTAAAGTGTGATGTTTTCTTTATATATGTTCACATTTTAAAATGTAAGTTATTTATATAAACAACAACAAACAGAAGTTGGTTGTGTTTCTCCTTCACGTGGGTATTAAACCCATAAACCTTCTTCAACCTCTCAATCATAACCGGCCAGCAACTCCAAGAAATGATTCGAAACCCGAAACCGTTTTCTTTGCTCTAACCTCCAACTAGATGTTGTAACTTGGGAAATCACAATACTCGCGGCTCTTGATGCAACTTGTTGCACAATCATTTCTCGGGTAATCATGGTTTCCAACCTTTTAGCCGACTAATCCACTGGGTCTGAACCCGCGCCACACTCATTCAAACCTGGTAAAGCCTCTCCCTTTTCAGGAGGTTGGCTTGGCTACTTCAGGATTGTTTGACAATTACGACAACAAAATATAGTTGTATGGGCAAAAAACTATATCTGCCACTTCTGCCTTGGCTTGTGCTCCAAAATATGAGCAACCTAATAATTAACACAAAATGTTATTCAACTAAACAGTAACCACGCTTGTGCAAACGGAAATTCAAGTTTATGAAGATAAAAGACCATACCTTGTACCATTTAGTTTGACAAGATCTTCAATGACATGGACTTCATAGCAGCCTCCTTCTCTGACACACGGGTGGGCCCTGATCATGGGTGCATTCCTGTTACATTACAGCTCACAGTTAAAGACAGTTTCTGACTGCATCTGATTAAAAAGAAAAAGCAATGTTGACATGAGAAGCTCACAAAAATTCTCTGCAACGGATATTCTTTCTATCCGACACCTTTATAAGTAGCTTACTGGAATACCAAAAAACATATATTATAAGTGGGGAAATAGATGCTTATGTGTGTATTACTGATATAGTCATACAGATTTACCATTTTTTAATAAATATTATCTTGCCCTCGAACATTAGCGTTTGTGCAGTAGCGTTTTCTAGATCCTTGAAAGATGACCTGGAAAACTCAAATGATTATAATTACATTTTTAGAGCTTATAAGACATGTCAATCAAGGTTTCTCATTAATTACAAAACTAAAGACTATTAGCCATAGGCAAATGGTCAGAAAGATCAAAGTTAAGACCAAAAATAACACTAGACAGTTTGTCCATTCATGAAGTCACTTAAAGATCTCATCATTTTACATATCGAATTTAGTCAGACATATTGAAAAGAACCATGTCTTTTTTCATTAACAGCTGAATGGGACAAAGAAAATCTGATTCGTTAAGCCTATAGAAAAGGTCTGTGCTATTTAAGTGTCATTTTATACATAACTATTTCTATCATTAGCGTAGATATTGTACTGATAGATTAGTTATGATATTCTTAGTTGGTATTAGCTTTTCAGAACGTTAGATGGACATATACGTAAATTTAGCTCAAATTTCAACCAACTTGTGCAGTTTTTTTATTTGCAGGCTCTTTTATATGGATTTTCATGATTATATTTTCTGCCTTCATTGATTATTAATCATTTAGAAGAACTTGGATGACTAATTTATATGTTAGGCCTGTACTGCACAATTGCGCTTGACCGCTATGTAGTGATGCCATTGAAATATGAACAACATTTCAAACATACATATAAAGAAGAAATCTTTTGAGACAAGATAACAAACCAGAACTGCCATAGGCACATGGTAATTTGTTTTCCGGAATTCGCCAATCACTTGACTTATCTGTGAATGCGTCCTCCTGCATAAACAACACATAACAAAAGATTTATAATGTTTTATGTTTTATTACTGCATTTTACCATGAATTGTCAAAACTTGTATTTACATATATAACATTATCAATTTTAATCCCATTACCACATTAAACATATCTTTTTACCAGACACCGTTTCAGACTTAAAATTGCTTTTAAAATGGAGTAAATAGCATTTTTGGTCCCTGTGGTATGGCCAAATTGCAGGTTTGGGACCCTAACTTTTGAAATTGCACTGATGGTCCCTATTTTCAAGTTTGGGTTGCAGGTTTGGTCCTTTTGGGTTGCATTTTTGGTCCATGTAGTTTGGTCAAATTGCAGGTTTGGTCCCGGCCCAGGGACCAAATTTGCAACGAAAACTTAAAAATAGGGACCATCACTGCAATTTCAAAAGTTAGGGTCCCAAACCTGCAATTTGGCCATACCACAGGACCAAAAACGCAATTAACTATTTAAAATGCCATTCTGCAAAATTTTCTGCTCAAGCAACTGATGAGACTATACCGTGATAACCAATCTGCTATCCTTATAGCTAAATAATTCTCTTAAACCTCAGTTTGGCCTAGGGAGGATCTGAGTGTTTTTTAGTGATATTTTGGACTTTAGCACAGGAAGATGTACCATAAGGTAGGTGATCAGCATTGTTGAAGGGTAAAAGGCCTTGGAGAGTATAGCATGATGTTTGGAATGGAGACGGGATTGCCTTATTCATGTCCAGAATCTGATTTTACTATGGAGGTTAGGATGGGTTTACAAAAGGGTGTGTGTTTCTGTCTTAGTGATGCCTGCACCTAAGTGTCTCTATAATTAGCTAGTGGGGTAATGGTTTTGATTATGGTTGACACATTTGTAGGAAATGTAGCCACCTTTGTTTAGTATTAAGCCATTGTGGGTGATGGGTGAATGGTTTATGGACTGAACTGAGTGTGGAAATGTAGTTGTGAGAATATGGTAACTTGGTGCATCAAGGTGAACTGATAAAGGTTAGATACAATGTCTAGTCTGTTCTCTGATAAGAAGGGTTTATCAGAGATAAATCTGCATTCTGTTCCATCGAAAGAATTGGTATGCAGGATAGTTTCTTTGATTTCTGAAAGGGGTTTTCCTTCTCTGTTGTAATAGTATGTGATAGAGTTGTATAATAAGTGCAGGCATGTCTGTTACTTAGGTTCTATTTGTATAATGTTGTTTTGATAATTAATGAAAATCGGTTCACCTTTGCACCAAAAAAAACATACGTAGAATCTCAAAAATGTTGAGCTGAATATTCTTACGTGGCATAGTAGATGACAGGGCCTCTTATCTTCTTTAGCGTCATGTTGTTTGTATCAGAAAGAGTAAGCATCATGTTACCTGCGATTAAAGAGACAGGAAATTGGTGTTTAAATTATATCGAATGATCACATATACGATGAAACAAAGTATGTTGAGATAGTTCATGACACTAATTATTAAAAAAATGACTAATCGACTTCAACAAAATGGAAGCTTTAGCTTAACCCAGCCCTTGTAGTAGTTGTCTTAAACACGACTTCACACTAAATATGGAAAGACGTGTTATTAGGCACTATAGTGCAAAAACAGGACACACCAAAAGTTTTATGTTTTCATAAATTTTTAAAACTTGGTAGCAAATTTAGTACTTGAGGGGGTGTTTGTTTCGGCTTATGTCTTATTTGGTTTGGGGCTTATATTTTATAAGCTCATTTTTGTGGCTTATTTCAAAACTTTCCGGCTTAGATATGTTTATTATGTCATAATGAACTTGTAAAAGCCGAAAAGTTTCACAGTAAGCCACAAAAAGTGAGCTTATGAAACATAAGCAATAAGCCTGATATATAACACGAAACAAATACCCCTTTATTTTTTGGGTAACTAATCCATGAGTCCACCCCCGCGCAAACTAGAATCAGGTAAAGCCCTCCCTTTTTCGTACTTTTAAAAAATACAGACTCAAAAACGGTCACGCAAAATTCACATCTAATACGAAAAACGCTAATAACGTAAACGTGCTACAATCAAATCACATAAACTAATTACAATTCCCCCAATTCAATTATACCTGACGGCTCAGCTTCGGGAACGAACCCCCCACCGCGCCCAAACACATCAGCCATCGCTTTAGGATCCGCCTTACCCCCATGAAGGAGAGCTGTTAACTTAGCCTTATGATTCTTCTGCCAAGCAATAACAGAGCACAACAAAGACAACGACTTCCCGGTCCCAGTAGGCGACTCGAGCAACGCGTGGAAATGACCGTCTCGTTGAGCGCGATCGAGTGTGGCAATGACTCGGGACATGAAGGAGAGCTGGGAGCCGTACGGCTGGAACGGGAACTCGATCGGGATGCCGCCGATGTTTGTTACGGTTGGTTTTCGGGGTTTTGATGATGAAGAAGACATGTTTGGTGTTGATTTCATTTTTTATTTTTTTCAATGAGAAATGAATTTGGGTTTTAGAGTTCTTTTTATTTTATACTTGTTAATGTGTTTTCTTGGCGGGATGTTGTTTTTTTGGAGGGATTATTAAAATTGAAATTGAACGGATTTAATTAATTAATCAATGGCGGAAGAAAAAAATTATATACATCCCCGTTTGGTTTGTAGTCGGGTTTAGGATTAGGATTTAGATTTAGATTTAAATTTGGATTAGGATTTGATGTAAGAAAAAATTATATATTATAAAATAAAAAATTAATTTTTTATAATATAATAAATTGTTTGAAATTAAAGTTAGTTATTAAAAGATATAATAAAAAGAAATAAGCGATGGGAGAGAGCAAGTTGGCCCCCACTTATACCACAATAAAATCTGACCAAAAATTTAAAAAACCTAGCATAGTGTGGGATTTATGAATAACGGATGTGAAGAGTTAAGTCCTGTAGAGCCCAAAGTACCAGACCAAACAACTATCCTTTTACCATGACTCCTTTCCAATGAATGCTAGCCCCCTCAACCAAACAGGCTTTAAAGATGGGTTGAAATTACGTCGTTTCACCCATCTTTGGTACAGTAACTTTTTTTGGCTCTCACTTTGGCCCACTTTATTGGGCTCCCATTTTGAGCCGGCCCAAATGTTTTTTTTTTATAAAAAAAATTTTTGTTTAGCACAAAATAGGGGAAACAAATTTTATAAAACTATCGATTTATTCAGATAAAAAAATACCCGCGGAATCATTTTCGATACCTAATAACTTTAAAACAATCGACAGGGTCACAAACGTACAACCCTAGATTGCATTAAACGGTGTCATTTTACGCCACTAAAAACCAAAAGAAAAAAACCTATATAGCCAAAAAAAATCCTTTAAACATGAGGCCCAACATCAAATCTCATATAATATTAAACATGAGACCGAAAAAATAACTCTTGGAAAAAAAATTAACGCACTGCAATAACGCGCGGGACATAAGCTTATATAAAGAAAAAAAACAAACTATTAAACATGATACCGAACAAATAAACCCACACAAATATTGCAATGCTTCTGACGCCCATAAAATTTTATTAAAAATCCTATATAGAAAATAAAAAACACAACATTTAAATATGAGTACACATACACAATTAAGCTCATATAAGAAAATAGAAAGCATCAATTACCAATGAGACCGAAAAAACTAAACCCAGCACAAAATAAATAAAAATTTAAGCCCCGCAACAACGCCGAAAAATAAGCTCACGCAGCAAACAGCCACAGCGGGGTAATTTGCTTGTTTGTTACACAGAGTTGAGTCGAAATAAAAAATAGGTGGGTCACCGTTGGTTGCTTATTTAATATGGGTTTGGCTTTGTAAATGAAAGTTTTTTTTAATCAATGTTTATATGGGTTGAGTCGGGTCTATATGAGTTTTTAAATAAAAAATTAGTCTTTTTATTGTTTTGGAAAAAATGAATAAATAATTTATAAAAAGTGAAAGAAAAAAACAAACCCCGTTTTAGAAACTCGTTGGGTAATTGTCTTGTAATTGCATTTTAATTCAAATAACCAACTATTTTTTTCTATAATCTTTAGGGTCGACCTAACTTAGATACATTTCTTGATAGACTATATCCATTATGGATCAATCTTCTAAGAGACTTGCATTTTGTTATGTTGTTTGATCTTGAGCATTTTGGATTATGTTATCTTGAGACTAGCTTTATCCCCTATGTAGGAATTTAGATTGTGATCTTTTGACTATGTGATGTGTTCTTTGACGGATCTTCACCCAAGTGCTACTTGTGGTCAAAGAATGTCACGACACTTATCTCGAATACATTTTAGTATTTCTCTATCTTGTATCTTGTGTTGTGATTATCAATTCTCTGTCGCATCCTGTGTTTTTCCCTTGTCAGGGTGTGACAGTTTGTTATGTTATGATGATCGCTTTTGTCATATAACTACCCCCACTCCTTTGCTTCGCACTCATTTTTAGTGCAAGATTCCCCTTGTACACTCTTCTGAGCCTATCTTTTTCACGGTTCTCGTAATTTTTTGGTGGATTCCGGACTATTAATGAAGAGCATTGTTTACACCCCACTAAAATGTTACACCCAAATCGCCTTAGCCTTCCTTGTATGTACTCATTTTTAGTACATTATTGTTATCACATTTGTTAAACCCCAGTTAATTGTTTGCTTGAGTACATGGTTGTTAAGTCGAGTCATTATTAATGTATACAGTTTTGGGACGATTGAGATTCATGGTAGTATTTATTATATGGAGAAATGAGGAATAAAAGTTAAGTCATTACCCCAATATGTCTCTAATAGTCTCCATGTTTATTGATCATTCTCAATTCGAGTCATTAGTTAGTTTATTTTATTAAGTATTAAAAACTCAAGTGTAGGGGTGCATCTATAAACTCCGAGTCATGTTTTATTTATTTATTTCTAGCAAATGGCAGGGCAAAAGTGTATGAAAAAAATCGAAAAAACGTAAGAAAAAAAACATACGGGCTGCCATCTTGCTATTGTTTTATATCAAGAAAGTGTCAAGAAAATAAAAAGAAAGAGTTTGATGTAGAGTTTGTATATTTTGTCCTAGTGTGGTCGAGTATTGGCTTAGCAACGCCGTTTTACATGTTGATGCGAGGGTTGCAAACATCGGGTTTTACAACTCCCTATGCAGAGTACCTCACCGTTGTAGTGTAGTATAGGCAAGAATTGGGGGTTGTTATCGTTCTCTAGGAGAATAGGTTGGGAAGGTTCGAACTAAATGTAACTAATGTCTAAGGGTTGAAAGAAGATTATTTTTGTATTTTTTTATATTTTTCAGAAAGCAATTAAAATCTCTGGTTTGAAAGGGGTTTTGGTTTTAAGCTAATTAAACTAATAACTAACATTAAATCTAAACTAATGTGGAAACTCGTATAGGTAAATAAATGTGTTTACTTAATCATGCATTAATCCTTAGTTTGCTTCTCCTAATTCTATTGGCCGTCACCCTTGTGATGCGATGTGTAAGTATTTCCTAATTCATGAACGAATTAGACGAACCCGTCGTCTATGTAATATTTCGTTAAGGCAATTACAAGGCCCTAAGAGTACATTACATGCATTAAAACACTTAAAAGGTGATCAACTATATAAGGGTAAGGTAGTATGAAGATTGTTACCGATGGTATCCTTTCTACACAATCACGTTCCCCTGGACGTCTTCGCAAGCAATTAAGAAGCTAGTTTTTTGGAACCTAACGCACACACCCATCAACAACAAGCAATATAAAAAGGATCTGCAAACTAAGTATCATGCAATCATAAGCAAACACTATAAGATCTAGCATAACATGTTAAAAGGAAGCAAAGAACAGATAATCAGACACCACATAGACTATTAAAAGATTAAAGGATAAAGAACTTCACTTGATTAAAACATGGAGTTAAAGGTTGATACAAAAGGTTTTTTACTGAAACGCCCCTTGAATAATATTTGACTCAAAATAACCAAAAATATAAAGCTTTTTAATAATATCAACCAAAAGAACTTCACGTTGTTACTTTACAATTTTTATTTTTAAAATTTATATATATCCAAAACCCTTATAAACTTTAATATTCAAAATTAGAACCAATAAGTCTTTTCGTCGGGAAAGAAATCCTTTAAATTTTTATTCATTCTAATGTATCATCAAGCATGAGTTTACGGCGTAACCCAAGAGATGGTTACGGCGAAAACTTTTGACTCATTTTATATTGCGGCGTAAACATAAGTTTATGCCACCTCAGAATGTACCCCATTTTTATGTTACGGGGTAACCTTTTGGGTTACGGCGTAAACTTTTTACAGAGGCAAAATACTTAAAATACAAAAAGCCAATATAACATCTATTCTTTAGACCCATTCCAAATCATGAACTACATTCAACAAACTTCTTTGGCGACATCCTTCGCCAAAATTTCCCTTTCTTAACTTTCATTAGACAACAAAATCATAAACCTTTACTAAACATTCCTTAACCGATTTATAGCTATACATACATATTCCTTCGAACATTACTTGACAAACAAACTAGACACTAACATTGAACCCACACATGACATATATGATCGTTTAACTATCTTGTTCGACCCAAAATGAAATTGACCCATATGACATACAAGAAATTTACCAAAAACGACAATGGACACTTGGGGCTTCAACTATAATACTCCTTGATCCAAAAGAAGGTCTTCTACTTACCAAATCCAAAATGCTTAACCAGTTATGCCACAATTAGTTATGCTCCTTCCCCTTATCTACGCCACTCGAACCTACAAAACACTTGGAAACTCATACGTAAGCAAAACGCTTAGTAAGTATATGGCATAAACACCATTCATTATGTTACGACTAGTGATATCTAGCCGTAACTCATTCAAGGAATACATTCACACAATTTACATACCTTTCACAAGCATAATAATTATGCTAACATTACATTACTAGCATTGGATCCAAGCTACATACATTTACAAATTCCTTGAACAAAATTAATCATAACATAATAAAATTCACATTATGATCACATTAACATGTTTAGTCAATATGCTTACCTCAATTATGCCACTAAACTCCTACTTGAATTCACTGCTTGATCCTCCTTTGCTTCCTATAAGGAAATTAACCCTAATAACAACTAATTAGTATTCTAGGATCATTAATTAACCACTTTTAACCATCATACCCAAAATCAATACATAAACCCTAATTCCAAATTGAGGATTTCACTTACTTGTTATAGGGAAAGAAATTAAGGGTTCCTAGTGGCTTATACTTCTTTTCTTCTTGTTCAATTTCATCAATTTGATCAATTTCCAAATCTTCCTCTTTTTCCTTTCTTGTTTGAGTCGACACAGAGCACACACACACCACACCTGTACTTTTGATAATTCTAGAATTTTGCCAGGTGTTTCTTATAATTAATATTTATAAATTTAAGTTTGCCTAATTGGCAACTCTAGTCCTTCATGTCTCATTCTTCCTAGTTTCAACATATATCTTTTAACTATTTTACACTTACTTATTTAATATTTATAACTTTACCATTTTTCTTAATAATACATTCTAAAGGATTAATTACTATTATTCGTACCATAAAATAATACCTTGTCGGGAAATGGGTGTTACAACTCTCCACTCCTTAAATAAGATCTCGTCCTCGAAATCTACTCTTGAAATAGGTGAGGATATCTAATCCTCATTTTCTCTTCCGGTTCCCACCTAATGCTTATCCCCTTTCGATGCTTCCATTTAACTTTCACTAATGGGATTACCTTGTTGCGAAGTTGCCTTGATTTCCTTCCTAAAATTGTTATCGGTTCTTCTCCGAGGTTAATTCCGGATCTATCTCTACATCATCCAAGGTGATCACACTTGACTCTTCCGCTAAGCACTTCCTTAGATATGACACATGAAAGGTATTGTGAATACCCCTCATTTCTTCGGGTAATTCTAAGACATATGCTACTTCTCCTACTCGCTTCAAAATTTTAAACGGTCCTATAAACCTAGGACTAAGTTTCCCTTTGTTCTTGAATCGTAACACATCCTTCCACGGTGAAACCTTCAACATAACAAAATCTTCTACATTAAACTCAATTGGTCTTCTCCTATTATTGGCATAGCTCTTCCATTTGTCTTGTGCCGCCTTTAATCTTTCACGGATAGTTTCTATCTTCTCTGTTGTTGCTAAAACTACATCCGTGCTTGCTAACTCTCTACTTCCTACTTCATCCCAACATACTAGTGTTCTATATCTTCTTCCATAAAGCATTTTGTATGGTGGCATCTTTATACTTGTATGGTAGCTATTGTTATAGGCAAATTTTACTAAGGGTAGATGATCGTCCCAATTACCTCTGAAGTTGATTACGCAAGCTCGTAACATGTCCTCTAACGTTTGAATCGTTCGTTCACTTTGTCCATCCGTTTGAGGATGAAATGTCGTGCTCATATGCAATTTCGTACCTAGTTCTTCTTGAAAATCTTGCCAAAAATTAGAAGTAAATTATCCATCTCTATCTGAAACAATGGAAACGGGTACTCCATAACGCGCTATGATCTCGTTGACATAGATTTTTGCCAACTTATGAACGGGCATATTTTCTCGGATTGGAATAAAATGAGCACTTTTCGTCAATCGATCTACTATGACCCAAATTGCATCGTGCTTCTTTGTTGTTCTTGGTAACTTAGTCACGAAGTCCATGGTAATCTTCTCCCATTTCCACACTGGGATTTCTAGCGGTTGAATCTTCCCATATGGCTTTTAATGTTCGGCCTTGACTTTTAAGCATGTCAAGCATTTTTTCACATACTTAACACAATCTCTTTTCATACCCGGCCACCAATAATTTCTATTCAAGTCGAGATACATTTCGTAACTCCCAGATGTATAGAATACTTTGACTTGTGTGCTTCTTCTAGTAATGGCTCTTTAACATTGCTTCGGAAAGGAATGTAGATTCTTCCTTGTCGAGTCTTAATTCCCTGATTATCTTCTTC